>JAADWA010000299.1:0-33346 GCA_023335935.1 Pythium phragmiticola | reverse complement strand
TCGTGAGCACGGCATTGACGGCAACGATGGCTGCGCAATACTCTTCGTCTCCGCCGGCGATGGCATTCCATACGACGACCATGGCGATGCAACGCGTGCAGCCGACAAGACTGAACCCCGCGAGGTACGCCTGCTCGTGCTGGAAAAAGCCCGCGGCGAGAAGGAACATGGCGAGCGGACCGACAATCCAGTTCTGCACTACCGTCAGCAGTAGTAACTTCCAGTCGGCAAACACGCGGCGGACAATGTCCCACTGCACCTTGGTCAGCGGCGGGTACATCATGACCATGAGCCCCATGGCCACGAGGATGCTGGTCGAGCCAACGGTCGTGCTGTCGATGAATCGCCGCACATTGCGGGATTGGCCCACGCCGAGGCCAAGCGCCGCTGCGAACAAGATGGAGAGCGCGAGGAAGCGGTCAGCATGGCGGAACTCTTGGTGACCAGCCTGACGATGCCTTTGGCCAATCAGAGGCACCTACTAATTACTGTATACTGTACGAATTAGAGAGGGTTAGATTCGACGTTTCACTAGCCATGACACGGAAAACAAAATCTTGATGCGTAAAACCTCAATTTTGATATATGTTTGCGAATGCTCTTTTGAATCAATTTGGGTTAATACGGAGGTTTCGTCAAGTTCAAGCGTGATCACACCATCATTCTTGACTCTCCTCCAGCGTGGCTCATGCTTTGGCACCCCCCATTGCTCACTCCGCGATCTCCCCTCCTCCCGCATACCCCTTCCTCGTACACGAATCCACCATGAGCGACTCGAACACAGAGACTGCGAAGGCGCCGCTCGTGATCGGCGTCGTGCTCTTTGACAACGTCTTCACGCTCGATTGGGTGGGGCCGGCGACGTACTTGGAGCTGCTCCCTACGATCGGAGTGCCAGTCAAGTTCGTCACGATCTCCAACAAGACGGGCCGCATTCACGACGACACCAAGGTCTCTCTGCACGCGCTCGTGCACTACAAGGACGCGCCCGACCACTTGGACATTGTGCTCGTGCCAGGCGGCCGCGGCCGTGTCAATGTCGAGAAGGACCCGGCGTTTTTGGCCTACATCGCCAAGGTCACGACGACCGCAACGTACGTACTGTCCGTGTGCACGGGCTCTGGCATCCTCGCGGCGGCCGGCGTGCTCGCGGGCAAGCGCGCGACGACCAACAAGATGGCGTTTACGGGCATCGCGGCGGCGCACCCAACGACGGAGTGGGTCCGCCAGGCGCGCTGGGTCGTGGACGGCAAGTGGTGGACCGGCTCTGGCGTATCCGCCGGACTCGACATGGGCAACGCGTTCATTCGCGCGGTCTACGGCGACGCGCACGCCGACGAAATGGCGCGCTACATTGAGAGTGTGCCCAACCAAGACCCGCTGAATGATCCATTTGTCGGGTCGATTACGCCCAACTAGCCTAGCCTAATCAGATAAGGCTAACAAACCTCGCTTGAATGACACACTCTTTTTGTGCCAAAATTTCCCCTCTCGTGGGTTTCCCCGCCCACATGCAAACATGGACGACGACAAAGTGATGGAAGAGGAAGAAGAGGAGGAGAAAGAGCAGTTCTTCTCGGATCTCGTGGCGGCCGACGACCGCGACGAAGAGGAGGAGACCATGGACGAGGACATGGACGACGCCGACGCCGACGCGCCCATGTCCACGGGCTCGGAAAGCGGCGCCACGCCGGCCGCGCCGACGACCACGAACCCGCCCGGCCCGGCCACGGGCGGCCCCATGGAACGCCGTGCGATGGTCGGCGCGAGTCCGTACGTCGCGCCGTTCACGCCGCTGAGCTCACCCAACCAGCCCAAGACGCCGTCCAGCGTCAGCGCCGCGCAGCGCATGGGCAGCGGCAGCGGCAGCGGCGGCAAGAAGCCCCAACTCATTCCCATGAAGAATGGCGGCGGCTTTGCGTCGGGCCCGCCGAGCTCCAAGGTACTGAAAGACGATATCGTCACGCACCTCCCCGACGCGCTCGTGGACGCACTCGTGAATACTGTGCAGACGCTGGACAAGCTCATTGTGGGCGTTGAAGACTTCAAGGCCGACCAGCTCGGCTTTCTCACGGACAAGGTCAACGCCTACGTCGATCTGCTCAAGAGCGTGGACGCCGCCGGCGCCAACTACGACGCGCTCATCCCTCTTGGCGTGCTAGAGTACGTGCTGCTATCTCTTGGAGGAGGGAAGGAGGCAAATACTAATATAATACTGCGTGTCTGGGATGTAGGATGCTGAATGGCGAGGAGAACACGAACCCCGAGCTGTTTACCAAGGCGCAGTTGGAGAGGTGCCAAGAGGAAAGCGAACGTGCGGCCAATAAAGTGGACACGCTCGAACTGCTCAAGCGCGAGCTCGAAGCGGGATTCGCCGAGCTCCAGTGAAAAGTGTGAGATGAGAGAGGCCAGGCGGAAATGCAATGGGATGCCGGTGTTTCTTCTTGGGAAACACTGTATGTATTTTTATTACGGTGGTGTTTCCTTCTGTGTGGGAGTATGAGGGGATTGACTGGTTCGTACTTAGAGTAGTCTGGAGGGAGAGGGCAATGTGTTTGTCTATGCGTGAAAGGTCGCGATTCTTTTCGAGTGGCTCTTGATTCCAGATCCCACCGAAGAAAGAAAGCTGTAGCATGCCGACGATCAAGCTGCTCATCGTGGGGCCCAAGGAAGCCGGCAAGACCAGTGTGCGTTGGCCATTTCCTTCCTTCCTTCTCGGTCTCGCTGCCGTGGACGCTAACATGGTGTGGATGATACAGATTGCCAACTTTCTCGCTGAGCAGACTGACCGCCTCGGCGGACAGGACCGCTACCAGCCGACCATGGGCGTGCGGTACGGTTTCTCCCTACAGCATCGTTTCACTGCCGTCCGTCTCATAAACTTCCCTATAGTATTCTCGAGTTGGAACGCAACAAGGCCAGCATTGAGATCTGGGACGTCTCGGGCGATCAAGTGTGGGTGCACATTTCCAGCAGGTCACACTCTTCGCAACCATACTAAGTCCAATTATCTATTTGTTCTCGGCAGCTACGAGGCGTGTTGGCCGGCGATCCTCAAGGACGCCAACGGCGTCATCCTCGTCTACAACCCCGACTCGCACGTCCACGAATCTGAGGCCACGCTCTGGTACGGGAACTATTCGTCTCTCTCTCTCTCTCTCTCTCTCTCATTTCATACTGTAGCACTGACTGGCCGACGATGACCTCGATAGGTACGAGTGGTTCATGCAGAACCCGGCATTGGACCCGTCGCAGTGTCTCGTCTTTGAGCACTCGAGCGGTGGCAACAGCAATACGAGCAGCTCCAAAAAGAGCACGTCGAAACTGCGGCTCCCTCCGCACGTGCGGGTCGTGCAAACGACGTTCGACTCGCTCAACGTCTTCAAGACCGAGCTCGACAAGTTTCTCTATAGCGTGCAAGATTTCGCCAGTCGCCAGGCGCGCAGTCGGAAATAATGCGAGTTGTTTGGATCTCTTCGCCATATCCCACCAGCTCCACTACTGACAGCAAAACAGTCTCTTTGAGGAAAAGGTGGAGCCATGTTATTATACCAAAGGGAATCTAATATGCAAACCACGAACGCTTGCTTCATGCGGGGTGGGTGAACGGCCGCTTGGGCGGCGCAAGACGGGGCGACGCAGGGGCCGTCGGCACGGCGCCGGAGTTGTCGCGGTCGCGGAAGTACCCTCCGGCGCGACGAGTGGCCGCGATCCGCACGGCGACACCGAGCACGACGACGACCAGCACGACACAGCCCACCATGGAGGCGACCGCGAATCCGGAAAAGTTGGCGGGGCTTTGCGTGTCGCCAACATGGGCGACCTCTTGTCCGTTCTGCCACGCCGTCACGCCCTGCAGCTGCACCGAGCGGATCCGTGCCATGCCATTCTCCCGCAGCACGGCCACAAACTCGTCGGCTTTCGTGTCGGCGTCCGTCGTGTTGGCCTTGTAGAGCGAGACAAACTTGTCGAAGGCCGCGACGCTCGCGTTCATGGTGATGAAGACGCGGACTTGGGTGGCGCCCCACTGGTACCGCTCCAGTGCACCGGTCGACGACACGGAGCGGATCTCAAAGGCCAGGTCGTTCCAGGCCGCCGGTGTCATGGGCGTCGTTGGCGCCGGCGTCTCGTCTTCGACCGACAGCGGCCGCGCGTGGACCGTGTCGGTGATGAACTGGCGCAGCCCGCGCGTGAATGCGTCGGCCACGAGGCCGTTAAAGACGCTGGCAGTGTACCCCTCGAGATTCACGACGAGCTCCAAGTAATTCTCGGGCTTGGCGACGCTCAGGCACCGATCGCTGCCGCCGTTCGACGCCAGGCCGTCGGGACACGCTTGGCACGTCGAGAGGCCGGCGAGACACGAACTGCCACTCTCACAGTCGCACGGGATGCACTGCGTCGAGCCGCCCGTCGAGTAAAAGCCCTCGCCGCAGACCATGCAGTCGGCGCTGTCGGTCGTGGCACCGGCGGGCGCGGCACTGCCACGCGGACATGACGACGCCTTGCACTGGGCCGCGCCGCCCGTAGCATAGAACCCGGCCTGGCACGGCGTGCACTGCTTGTCGGGCACGTCGGCCCCCGACGGCGACGCGAAGCCCGCGGGGCAAGTCGTCGGGCGACACACTTGGGAGCCCCCGGGTGAGTACGACCCGGCCTCGCAGAGCTGGCACGAAGCCGTGTCACTGGTCGCGCCCTGCTGGTTGGACGCCGAGCCGCCCGTGCACTGCGTGGGCAGGCACACGTTGCTGCCACCGGGCGAGAAGTACCCGGCCTCGCAGATCGCGCAGCTGCCATCGGGCGTCGTGGCACCTTCGGCCGAGCCAAAGCCCGGCGCACACGTCGCCTCGCGGCACGGGTCATCACCCCCCGCGCTGTAGAAACCGGCGGCGCACACCATACACGAGCCGTTGACACTCGAGGCGCCCGGCGGCGACGCCGCGCCGGGCAGACACGTCGTGGGCCCCACGCAGGGCATGATCTTGCCACGGGAAAACGTGCCACCGGGACACAGCAGACAGTCTTCGGTCTGGTGGGTCGCGCCCTCTTGCGCCGCGTACCCTGGCATGCACACGGCGTCGTGGCACTGGTCGGCGCCGCCGATAGAGTACGTACCGGCGTGGCAGAGCGCGCACTGCGCGTTCTCATGCGTCGCGTTTGCGGGTGACGCAAAGCCCGGCGCGCACGTCGTGGGCAAACATGCCACGCCCTGACCAGGACTGAAGGAGCCGGCCACGCAGACTTGGCAGAATGCCGCGGGATCATTCGCGCCGGGCGTGGACGCCGAGCCGGCGTCACACGAGTCGGGCGCACACTGCGAGCTGTTGCCGAGACCGAAGGACCCGGCGCCACACATAGCACAGCTCTCCGTGGCACTGGCCGCGCCCGTGGCATTCGAGGCATAGCCAGCAGCACAGAGCATGGGCATACACGGCGAGCTGCCACCGGGCGAATAGTAGCCGCTGGCACACACCTCACAGTCGGTCAGCGGGTCTTTGGCGCCGTGGATCGCGCCGCTACCGGCGGGGCACTCGGTGGGTTCACACGGGGCCGCGCCGCCGGTGCTGTACATGCCAAGCGGACAGATCTCGCACTCGGCCGTGGCATCCGTGGCACCCTTTGGCGAGAAGAAGCCGGCATCGCACTGCGTCGCGAGGCACTGCGTCTCGTTCCCGAGCGAGTACGACCCGGCCGCACACACGACACAGTCGAGCACGGCGTCGCCCGCGCCCTTGCCGGCGCTAAAGCCCGGCTCGCACTGCGCCGGCTCGCACTGGGCACGGCCGCCGGCGGCGAAAAACCCGAGCGGACAGTCGTGGCAGTTGCCCTTCTCGAGCCAGTTGCCCGTGGCCCGCGAGGCCATGCCCACGGCGCACTTGGTCGCGAGGCACGGGTAGTTCTCGCCGGGCGAGAACTCGCCAGCGCCGCACATGGTGCAGTTGGCCGTCACGTGGGACGCGCCTTCCAACGAACCGTAGCCGCGCTGGCACTGTGTCGGCCGGCACAGCGCGTTGCCGGGCGAGTACGAGCCGGCTGGACACGCCACGCACGACGCCGTCGAGTTGGCGTCGCTGCCTTCGGGCGCAAAAAAGCCGGGCGGACAGCTCGCCGGCATGCAGAGGTTCGAGCCGCCCTCGGAGAAGAGACCAATGTCGCAGCCCGTGCAGTCGGTGGCGTTCTTGGCGGCTTCGTTGGCCTCCCATCCCGGGTCGCACTCAGCCGGGAGACACTGCGCGTCACCCGCGCTCGAGTAGAAGCCGTGCGGACACGGCTCGCAGAGCGACGCGTTGCCACGCGACGTGGTGCCGGCGTCGCATGCCACGCACGAATCAATCGGGTCGCTGGCGCCGGCGACCGCGTACGTGCCCGGCAGACACGCGACGGGGAGACACTGCGCGTCGCCGCCCGAGCTGAACGTGCCGGCCGCGCACTGCTCGCACGTGGCGTTGGCACTGTCACTGGCCTGCGTGGACGACGAAAAGCCGGGCTCGCACTGCGTGGGCTCGCACTGGCTGGCGTTGCCCTCGCTCCAGAAGCCGGCGCCGCACGGGAAGCAGTCTCTCTTCGGGCCGCGAGCACCGGCCGATGCGGCGTACCCGGGCTTGCACGTCGCGGGCTCACACACGCTCTGTCCGCCGAGCGAGTAGAAGCCCTGGGGGCATTCCTCACAACTGCCCGTGGCATTCGTGGCACCGGCGGGCGCCGAGCGGCCCTTGGGACACGTGACAGGCAAGCACAAGGCGTTGCCGCCCGGCGAGAAGAAGCCCTGGGGACACTGCGCACAGTCGGTGGCGTTGAGCGCCGCGAGGACTGGCTCAAACCCAGGCGCGCACGTGAGCGCGAGGCACGTGTCGTGGGTCTCACTGGCGTACGTGCCATTGCCACACTCGTGGCACGTGTCGTTGCCACCGCGCGAGAAAAAGGTCGCGTTGCACGAGACGCAGTCGTCGCGCACGTGGGTCGCGCCGTCGTACGCCATGGTGCCGCTGGGGCAGTTGACGGCCTCGCAGAAGGCGCCGTTGCCCTCCGAGAACGTGCCGGCGGGACAGCGCAGACACTCGGAGCCGTCGTCCGAGGGGGCGTACCCGGCGTCGCACTGCGGGAACTGGCACAGCGAGGCATTCCCGAGCGAAAACATGCCACGCTCACAGGCCACGCAGGCGTCCAGCGGCGTCGTGGCATTGGCACTGGGCTCGGTGCCCACGGGGCATTGCGTGGCTTCGCACGTGGCGATGCCACCGGGGGAGAAGAAGCCGATACCGCAGACGCTGCAGTCGCTGGCGTTCGCCGCGGGCCAGTTGGGTTCCGCTCCCGGAGGACACGCGATCGCGTGGCACTGGTCGGCGCCACCGGCCGAGAAGTTGCCAAACGCACACGGCGTGCACTGCTCCGTGGCAGACGTGGCACCGAGCGAGACCGTGGAGCCCGGTGGGCACTGGGCCTTGGCACACTCACTCGCGCCGGCATCATCCTTGGCAGCCGTGTGCGCGTACTCGCCGGCGCCACACATGGCGCAGAGCGTGGCATTGCCGCCCAGCGAGACTGTGCCGTCGGGACACGCCACGCAGTCGGTGTGATTGGTCGCTCCGAGCACCGCGATCATGCCACGCGGACACGCGAGCGGCTCGCACGTGGCATTGGCGCCGCCGAGCGAGAACGTCCCGAGCGGACACACGCTGCAGTCGTCGCCGCTGCTCGCGTACGCGTGGGCGTAGTGGCCGGGCGCGCACGAGAGCCGATCGCACTGCACGGCCCCGCCGGGCGAGTAGGCGCCCACGGCGCACGGCGAGCAGTCGGTCGCGTTCGCGGCGAGGTAATTGGGTTCCGTGCCCTGCGGACACTCGAGCGCGCGGCACCGCGCGGACCCCTCGGGCGCGTACTTGCCGAACGCGCACTTGCGGCACGGCTCGCTGTTGCCGAGCGAGAAGTGGCCCGCGGGGCAGCGCGAGCAGGTCTCGGTGGGCGAGACCGCGGCGATGGCGGCACTGGCCGAGCCGGCGGGGCACGCGCAGGGCTTGCACATGTCGGGGCCGTCGCTGTCGCTGAAGAAGCCGGCCGCGCACGCCGTGCAGTCGTCCGGGGCCTCGGCGTGGAGCGTCGGCATGTGGCCGTGGGCGCAGCGGACGGGGTACGCGCAGCTCTCCATTTTCCCCGTCGACCACGTGCCGTAGACGCACTCGCTGCAGCCGGCGAGCGAATCGTTGTAGAAGTAGCTGGGCTTGCACCAGAGCGACGGGTCCGCCACCGTATGCAGGGCGTCGTCATTGCTGCCGCCGTCGTCAGCGTCCCCGTGGCTGCTGGTGGCCGAGGCGAATGCGTCGCCACTGCCGGCAGAGGCTTCGACGGCACCGTGGGCGGCGTGCACGCCGAACGCCGGGTCGTCGTCGTCGTCGTCGTCGTCGTCGTCGAGATCCGTGAAGCTCAGGCTCTTGCGAGCGACGTGGTCGTGGTCGTGCGGACCGCGGAGCGCGTGGTCGTGGTTGGCGTTGCCACGGTGGAGGTCGGCGGCGCGTGTCGTGGCGAGCTGGAGACTCAGCAGCACGGCGCCGGCGACCGAGAGCAGCACGCGCATGGTCCAGAGTCAGGGGCGGGCTCGTGAGGAAATCGCCGAATGGACCGAGAAGCGCAGCAAGAGGCCGAGACGCGGTGGCGTCCGTTTCCAACGGCTTGCGTTGGCTGCGTGATCTATCTTGGGCCCCGACGCCAGTGTCCCAGCGAGCAGGATCCAATGGCCGACTCCATAGACAAGAGAGAGAGAGAGGAGGCTGGCGGAGTTTCGCGGGGGCAGTTTCTTGAGCGGTGGCGGTCAACGCTCACACGTCGCGTGGCTGAAACGGCTTCGACGGGACTGAGACAGCGAAGGCATGGGATGCGGCCGCGGCTGCTGTTGGAAAGACGCCAACGAAAAGCAGGAGCCAACAAGCGCGATGGCGCGTCAATCCGTCGGAGGCTGCCCTTCGAGCTGCGCATCAGTGCGTATTCGGCAGCATGAGGAGCTTTTAGCGATACTTTGTGCGAATATTATCCATGTTTTATCCATCCATACTGCACGTTTAGACGCCATCCAGGTTTTGACGTGTGCCCGCCTTACTGCCTTCATGTTCAACCGCGCATTTTCCACCAATCCAATCACATCAAAACCCTATTTTCCTCCAATAAACGATCTTCATTTACGTCAACACTCCTTCCTCAATTGTTCCAAGGGCGGTGGTGGCTGATTCGCCGTCCATCCGTACGTGGCGCGTGGGGAGCTCCAGCAGATTCGCGAGTACTCATGGACAGCAGCGGCGCGACGACGTCGGACGTCAGCGCCATTTGGGCGGCGCTGCAGGCCGCTGACGACGGGCACACGAGACCCACTCAGGCGGCGGCGAAGAGCTACGCGGTCGCGGGCTTTACGGACGACGCGGCGGACGAAGAGGAGGAAGACGACGAGGACGATGACGTCGAGGACGATGAGATGGCGCCCGTCATGCCACAGCGTCTAGGGGCTGGTGGCGGAGGCCTGCTGCCGTCGTCGTTGTACTCGGCGACGGGCAGCGGCGGTGGGCTGCTGGCGGACGTTGTGCCGGCATTCCTTCTGCCGTCCCATCGATCGCCGTACGCGCCAGCGGCTCTTGGATCGGCAGCCACGACGACGGCCACGGCAACGTCGTCGTCGGAGATGTTTCTCGACGACATTCTCCACGCCCACGACGTCGCGTTTGCCGGAGGAGGAGGAGGAGGAGGAGGAGGAGAGGCCCCGCGGCTCACGGCCGAGCGGCTCTCGCAGCTGGAAGACAATTACGAGCGCAAGAAGAAGCGTGCCAAGATCAACCGCCGCGACCTCAACTCCCGATTCCAGGAGCTCATGGATTTGCTCCATCTCAAGGAAGACCGCAAGCTCAACCGCGCCAAGGTGCTGGAGAAGGCCATCGAGCAGATCACCAAGCTCACCGAGGAGCTCCGCACGACACGCCAGCAGCTACAACGGTGTTCCGCGAGTAGTAGTACGACGACCAGCAGTGATGGCATGCAGCCTCCACCGGCATTCCACGCGCAGCCGCCCGGTGCACTGCCGCTGCAGATGCCGCTGCCCATGCCGCAGTGGTCATCGGGAGCGGCGCCGCTCATGTGGATGCCGCTGCTGCCGTCCGTTCGACCGACAGGGCGTCCGGTGTCGGCGCGTGCGCGGTCCAGCGGTCCGAAAACAGCCAAATTCCCGACGCCTACGACGACAAGCGTGAGCATCCAGACTCAGACGTCGCCCGAGAAACGCAAGCCTCGTTCAGTTGGAACGACAGCAACCATGGTGGGTCGCCCCAGCCGCAAGCGTGGTCGGGAGGCTGGCGATCTCGTGGGCGTCGCGTTGGAAGTGCCGACGCTGCTCGAGTTATGTGACGCGTGGACACTGCGAACGATGATGAGCGTCTCCCAGGAACTCTACACGGCGAGCCGTCGGGACACGCTGTGGCACCGGCTCTGCCACCACCGCTGGCGACGCCATGGGATGCTCTCGTTTGAACGAAACCAACGGATGCTGTGGAAGCAGCTCGACGCTGCCAACGAAATGCCTCACGTTGGAGACGGCAGTGTGCCAACGTTGACGTTTGCCTCGGGCCGTCGAGAGAGCCTGGGGCTCTGGGCCTCGCTCGTGCGGCGATCCAACGGCCGCACCACGCGGACAATACTCGTGGAGGGCAAGCCCGTCGTGCGCCAGGTCGTGGAGCTCCATTTGATGGTCCAGAATCTGGACGCGAGTCGCCCGCTCCAACTTTCCAACGATTTGCGGATCGTAGTCGTGGGGAGCGTTTGTGAGACCAACGCCTTTGAGATTCTGATAGGCGATCACTTCGCGCCGCACCTCGTGGCCGTTAATGGCATTGCGCGCAACAATGCCAACGTTGGAAGAGTTGGCGACTTCCAACTTTTCCACGGCGATGTCGGCGTGGTCAGCGTGTTTGTCGCGTGCGACGGACTCGACCTTGAACATCAATTCCTTGAACGGTACGTTTAGTCCCATTCGCGACCGAGTGTTTCTTTTTTGTGCATTAGAACTAACCACAATGCTCCAATAGGGTTGATGCCGTCGAGATGCAGTGCGTGTGGCGGACACGTGACAAGACAGAGACGATTTGGGTCGCGGCCCATACGCAGGAGCCGGCCGGACTGGCTGAGGCCAGCGTCCACAAGGTCTAAGCTGAATGATCACAAGTGTTCTTTTAGTTGTTGCTGGTGAAACCAACATAATAATGTCTCTCTCCAACAGTATGGTAATCTCTCATTTGGGTTAGTCCTCTGACGGCGATGCTGACGTCGACGCCGACGTTGACACTGAGCCGTCCGCATCCACATCTTCGTGGAAGTTGTTGTTGTTGGCGTTGGTGATATTGGTGTTGTTGGTATTGGTGGCGTTGGCATTGCCCGTCTCGCGGCGCTTTTCAAAGCAATACTTCTGTAGATAGAAGCGCCGCTCCGCGTCGTCCATGTAGATGAACGCCTTGGCGCTGGCGTCATCGACCAGGAAGCGCTTGGCGTCCACGCGCTCTTCCAGCGTCAGCCCCATCGCCGCTAGGTGCCGCAGCGCCACCGGGTAATGAGAGACGCTCGCGATGCCGCTCGGCACAGTTTCGCTTGCCGTCGGCTTTTTCTTTGATGGTGGCGATGGAGAGGACGCATCGTATACCCGCCGCCGCTTGGGCGTGCCTTTGGAGCTCGACTTGAGCTTGGGCATGGGCTTGGGGATGGCCGTCCCTTCTTCTCCCTCGCCGCCTCCGTCGGTTGGTGGTGGATGGTCCAGATCTTCGCCATGAAGCCGCAGACACTCCGCCATTTCGTCGTAAAATTCAAACGGCTTTTTGCGCCACTTGCGCAGCGTGGGGTGCGCGTGGAGAAACCTGACCCACGCGTCGACGCTGTCGAGGTGGCCGCTGCGTTGGGCCGCGACGATCAGGTGATAGTCCTTACACTGCGCTCGGAGATTCGTAAAGCGGTTGTGGAGCACGCGCACGCCCTCGGCAGGCGGCGATACTTCGCGGTTGAACGCGTCCAACAAAACCTCCCACTCGGTCGTTGTCACGCGCCGCTGGTCGTCGGGCTTGGCCGCTACGACGTCAGTCACGAGCCTCAGCAGCACGCGCGTACGCTCGGTGTCGCCGTGCCACGAGTATCGCGAGCCCGACGACCCGTTGGATGTGTTGGATATGGTGGATGTGCGACGCTGGGCGCTGTCGTCCGCGTTGGCGTTGGCATTGGCGGCGCCCGGCCGCGGTTGCTGTGACTTGCCCATGTTGGGCTCCTCCTGCACACCCCCAACATTGGGAAGGTTACTGTACACGGTTACACTCTCATTACAGGACAACCAATAACGAACGGATACAAACTGATACAAAGAAGCAGATAGGAACGTGCGCCTCGTCATTCGATATCGAACGTCGGGCGATCCTTGTTCCACGTTGTTGCCGTTGCCGTTCGCTGCTTCGTCCGAGCGCTGGAGCGAGAGCGACTGGATGGAAAACTTGCTGGCTTCGTCTGGCAAGCCGGGTGCCATCGCGTTGGACGACGCCACCGCGCGCGTCACGAGCAGCGGAGGGAACAGCTTTCCGTCCAGCAATACGGGGGCGAACGTGTGTGGTGGACGAATGCACGCGGGCGGATCCGCTCGTGCCTGCAAGCCCACTCGATGCCACGCCACCACGACCACGGCCACGAGCAGCACGCACCCGACGAGCGTGAGCAGCACTTTCAACAGCGGAATGTACACTGTGATGCCGACGCCCTGCGTGTTGCCTTCAAACGCCAGCATGGTCGCGTGTGTCCACGACTGGTTGACAATATCCCGTACGACGCCCGCCTGCAAGAGGAAAAAGGCTGCAGCTGTGTACGCGGGCTGCAGCGTGCTCTAGACATGGTTATTGACATACGCTACCATGCGGGTCTTGATGGCCGTATCGCAACTGTACGCGTCTCGCGGCGTGACGCTCAGATTGCGGGTGTTGTGCGGCAAGAGCAAGTCGCCAATGAACGGTGTGCCGTCCGCGCTTTTGTAGCGATTGTAAAACTGCGGCCGCCGCACAAAAACGATTGGGAACGGACTGGTATTCGCGGCGCTTTGGATCAGTGAGAGCACGCTGGCGACCGGCAGTGCAGTGGCACCTGCGACGAGTCGCTGGCGCGAACCCGCGAGCGCTACGTCGAGCCCCATGCAGACGCCGCGAGGGTCACAGCGAGCATTGTACGCCGTTGCGAGGTCCTGCAGTTTCCAGCTAACGCGTGCGACAGCCACCAAGAAGATCTCGCGCATGTTCACGACAGCGCCATAGCCGCCACGCTCGCTCGTGCCGTTGCGGACCGTCACGTTCTCGATCAGTGCGTCGGCGACGAGACGCTTGCCGCGGCTCAGGACTAGCAGCGAGTCTGTCGACTGGTTCGAGCACTCGAAGAATGAAACGCGGCTACTATCGTTGATATCGATGAAAGACGTGAGTATCTCGGTGCCGTGCTGCTGACACAAGAGCGAAACACGTCGATGCGATCGTCGATCGAGCCGCCGGCTTTGCGGATGGGTACGCGAAATGCTGCGCTTACGGCGTCGAAGTAATCAAGTGCGAAAAATCGTGCCTTGCCATCTCGGCTCGTACTGGTCTGCAGTCGTGGCGAACCCATCTCGCGCTCGATCGCGATGGCGTCTACCCACAGCACGCCAGGCTCAATGTCCACGTGCGAAAGCGTCAGGTTCCAGCTGCGCAGCGACGCGCTTCTGTACGTCTTGTCTGATATGTTGAACATGGTGGGACCGCTGTGCGCGAAAAAACACTCGCGGTCCTGGAGCTCGGTCGTCACAAGTAACGGCGGAAGCAGCCGCGTGAGCCGCGCTGACGGAAGGTATATCGAAGCTACCGAGGTATATGAATGGCCGCGCGAACTGAGAACCTGCTCGACCAACTCGCCGTGAAGATACTCACCCGTGGAGCTCAGCGTGCCCCACGCGGCACCACCTAGAGGGTCCTTTAAACTGTATATGAACAAGTCGGCTGCGATCGACGCATTCATGGGGAACTGGTCGGGTGTCACCACCGAATTGGCGACGTCATTGGTCGCCGAGATTGCGATCTTGAGGTTCTTGGATGTCAGCGCCGTCGGCATGGGGTTTCTTATCCAAGGGTACTACGGCATGCGAAAGATAACATCGTCGACCTCGTCCATGACACCAATATCGTAGCACGAGGGCTGTGTTGCAGTCGCGTGCGGGATCAAGAGGTTGCGCAGAATGGTGTTGGTGGCCGGGTTCTCGCTTCGGTCCTCCGCAAACGACTTCTCAAAGGTTGAGGTCAATGCGAGGTCGCGTGGACGCGCGGACAAGTCATCAGCCGTGATCGTGAGCTGTATGGGCTGCTCGCGTGCCTGCACGTTCACAGCGCTCAGGCCATTTGGCCAGTAAAAAGGTGGTGCCGGCGCTTAGTGCGGTGGCAGCCGCACCCACGCGCCATCGCGTGTCGATGTGGAGCGCGTCGTCAGCCAGCAGCTGTAGCGCGATCACCTCGACGACGAGCGTCAGCGCGAGCTCGAGTGGCCGCTCGATCACGGCAACCACGGTGCCCGAGTACGAGTTGTACTTATCCAGCAAGTCTTCTTGGTTCTGGATCGACATGCTGCGGCGCTCGAACGAGTCGATCACGACACCGCCGCGGAAACTGAGCGTGAGCGCGACGACCACGGCGACAGCGACGGTGGTGAGGAGCGCCAGTCGGCCGCGCCGTACGGCCACGCCGACGGCGAGCGAAGACTCAATCGACGATGCCGAGTGTGGACTACGATTGCAGAGACCGCAGGACCGGAGGATTGATGGTCGAGCAGCTGCACCTGCAGCATCGCGAGCGACTCTGCGGTCTCGAGCTTGCGCAACTTGGGGGGCGAAGGTGTCTCGTAACGTGAACGTCATTTTTGAAGCGAGAGTGAGATTAGCTTTGGTCACAATTGGTTTCTTTCTATTGATGATGAATATTCAGACGTGCCGTCTCTGCCGCTCGCTGGGGAGAGCGGTAGAGACAATGGTCTTATGAAATGGGTTCACGGGCGAAATGGGTTCACATTATCTGATTCTGAGTCGAACCGATAGAAATAGAAACTGATGTGTTTCACATCAAATGTCTCAGCAAATGTCTCTATTATAGGGCCTTAACCCGCGCTTTGTGGTAAGCGCGCCAACATAAAGAGTGGACCCTCGCTCTACTCTCGACTTCTCGATTAGTAGCGTCAATGGAGAACTTGGTGCCGCATCTCCAATGCCTCTCCCTCGGTGCGCGGCGCCGTCGGCGGCCCAACATCCCAACTGTGTCGCCTGCTGTGGATGCCCACGCGTGCATGCGGCGGCTGCTCGCGCGTGCCTTCCGCAGTGACGACAATGCCACGTTCCAGCGGCAGCACCCCGCGAGCGGCTGCGCAACACCCATTTTCCAGGTCGCCTATGGTGCGCAGCGACTGTTGGCGGCTGTGGACGAAGAAGGCGTGGTCTCGCTGATCGACACAGTCACAATGGAGAGACCCACCGAGACGCAAGCAGGCGTGTTCCAGCGTGTGCACCACGCGTGGCAGGCCCATGAGAACGCCATCTTCGATCTGGCGTGGGCACGTGACGACGCGTACTTACTCACAGCGTCTGGTGATCTGCGTGCGACTGCGTGGGACGTTGAGACTCAGCACGCTGTCTTCACGCTCGCCAACGGCCACGCCATGAGCGTCAAGTGCGTGCGCACAAGTGACGACCACGCCGACGTGATCGCGACGGGCGCGCGCGACGGCCACGTCATGATCTGGGACGCGCGCACACCTTCCAAACCCATCGCTCAGCTTCGCGGCGTCCACAGCGTACTGTCTCCTCCGCCTCCCTCCCAGCTCTCGTCTCGATCGCCCAATGTCCATTTCGTCTCACCTGTTGGCTCCCGCAAGCGCCGCAAGACCGAAGCGCGACCAACGCCAACGACTTCGCTCAATAGCTCTCCACGCAGTGTCACGAGCGTCGCGTTCCTCGGCGGCGGCCACGAGCTCGCGACGGCAGGCGCCGTCGACGGCGTGGTCAAGATCTGGGACTTGAGGCGACTCACAGCTCCACGCAAGATCCCCTTGGCTTCCAACGTCAACACGGCGTCCACGCCCGTGAGGTCCTTTGCCTGTGGTGGCAATGGCAATGCCAAGCGAGCGCAGCGCGGCATCACGTCGTTGGCGTTGGACCCGTTGAGCCGCTCAAGATTGTTGGTCAGCGTACTCCACGACGAACTGTGCATTTTAGACCCCCACGCGCGGATAGACCCGGTCGTGGTTAGGCTCGAAGGCCACGTTGCGAGCTCGTTTTATGTCAAGGCTGCGTTTAGTCCCGACGGCGACTTTGTCGCGAGCGGCTCCGGGGACGGGAACGTCTATCTCTGGGACGTCCGGCGGTTAGGCCATCAAGGCGAGTCCAATGTACGCGCGCCAACGTTGGCGCTCAAGGCCCACGATGCCGAAGTGAATGGTGTTGCTTGGCACGCCAATGATTTCTCAAAGTTGGCGACATGTGGGGATGACGGCACGGTCCGCGTCTGGACACCTGATCGCCACGCATCAGAAACCGACGCGTTCACGCTGCGTCGCCGACGGAGCCAGTGGGAGAATTGGCACGAGTGGGAAACGCAGGAGCGTGGCCGCGCGTACGCCGTCGAGATGCTGGAGCAGAAAGAGGAAGTGAAGATAGTTGGACAACTATCGCCACCGGTGGTTCGTCGGAATCCAGAAGCGTTGGTCGAACGCCATGAATCGGATGTGACGCCCCGCAAGAGACGGTCGCAGACGCTGCTGGACTTTTGGGGGCGATAATGGAGCTACAGACCACCGTACCGTGATCGCTGAGGGATAAATGGATGATGTCACTGCAGTCTCAATTGCTGCATACACGATAGAGAGAAGTGAAGTGAAGAGGGACAGGATCCCGTACCTTGTCGATATTGTTTGCTGAGGTCTCTCTGTCTGGATGGACCATCCACCCACCCATGCTTTCTCTCGTCCAGCACTCCTAAAACAAGAAACTCCGTTTGTATTTGCCAAACCCGTTCCTTCACAACGTGCGGTGTATAGCTCATGACTTAGTACTCGATGGTGAGATCCTTGTGGCGCGGCGTGTTGACGTCGAGGATGACGTCGTAATCGTGGTACGGGTGCCTCTTGATCCACTTTTGGCAAAAGACGCCAAATACCAGCACCGCGACGTTGAGCCAAAAGCTGATCGCCGACTTGGTGAGCTCGTTCATCATGATGAAGCAACCCACGCAAAACGGCAGCACCATCATGACCGCGAGCGACTTGTCCGATAGTGCCACTTTGTACGGACGCTCGATCTCTGGGTGCGAGAAGCGCATCTTGACGGCGGCAGACATCTCGACGAGTGACGAAAGCGCCGACAAAAAGTTGTCTACTCCCAGGATCGTGTCGAAGTCAAAGAGCCCCATGAACACGATGATCGAAAACGAAAGCAGGATCGCTCGTCGCGGTACGCCAGTCGCCGAGTCACGTCTACAGGACACAAAAAAAAGAAATGTGTCAGCGTCTAAACTGCCATGAGACACAAAAAGGTCTAAAATACGACGACGTACTTGGCAAAAAATGGCGGTGCGAGCCCCGAGTCGGACATGCCGGCGAGCTGGAAGGCGTCCTTGGCCATCTCGGCGACGTAGAGTCCAAGATTCCCAAAGAGCGACGAGATGAGAACCCATACGCAGAGCCACGTGCCGCCGATGGCCTTGGCGATGACCGAGTACGACCCGTCCTCCCACGTCGTGTAATGCGGTTTGTCGGCGCCTGCGATCGCAATGAACGGCACAATGTAGGTGAACGCGATCATGATGACCGTGACGATCATGGCCTTGGGGTACGTCGACTTGGGGTTGTGGATCTCGCCGGCGTACGCGCCAGCGGCGTCAAAACCGCTGTAGTTCCAGTACAGTGCACTCAGCAACCGCGTCCAATCGCGCTATGGGATGGAATAAGATAGTCAGTACGAAGAGCTCCGGGGAGATAGCACTAAAAAAAGAAAACGTACGTCTTCGCGGATGACAAACCAATTGGCCGGGTCCACTTGTGGGATCGCAAGCGCGACCATGACGGCAAACGGCAAAAAGATCATGACGCCCATGACGAGCAGCGTGTTGCCCACGAGCTTGAGGCTCGTGAGCGTCGGCAGCATGAAGAGCACAGCGAATCCAGCGCGCATCAGGAACCGCTGGATATCAATGCCCGCAACGCCACTGTCTGCCGCAGCACCTGTGAGGTTGCCCTCTGTGAGTGCGCGCATCGTGTCGACGATCAGACACGGATAGATCGCATTGTCAATGACGCCGGCCACCCACGACCAAAAGCCGACTTGGAACCCCATGGGGCGCCCAAATGCGACGCCGACCCACATGCAAAAGCTGCCGTCGGTCGGAAACGCCGTAAATAATTCAGCAAACGTCAGCGCGAGCGGGAGGCACCAGATCCAAGGGAAAACCATCACGGCAAGAATGCCCACGAACGGCCCACACGCCGCCATCACGGGTTCGCTTCCCCACGGCCCGCCGCTCACATTGAAATACGTGATCAGCGCGACCGACAAGATGCCGAGCTTGCGTCTCGAAGTCGCGCCCGTCATCGGTTACTTATGGATTCAAAATCGAGTCCTTCCTTGGAATGGGTCCGGTCGGGTCCTTCCTTGGCCCGAGAGAGAAAGAGTCCAGAAACAGCGGCCGTTGGAGGGAGCGTCCCGGAGGTGGAGAGGAAGCGGGGGAGGAGGGAGGGAGGGAAGAGGAGGAGGGGAGGCGCTCGCGTCGTGGATCGTTTGGAAGGCGTCTCAGCAGCCGCAGCGCATTGCTCTTGGGTTGTGGTCTGGCGTGAAAATGGGGAGCTACGCCCGTCCGTCCAGTTATTACACCTCTTCGGCTCTTGTCTGGTTCGTATACTACAGTACAGTATTACCATAACTGATACATCGCCCAGTTATTAATTTTGGCATAAGATCTACCAGCCGGAAAGAGTGTGGAAAATTACCAGCACGAGAGTGATGGTCAGCAATATCTTACGAATGCTTGGATCAACAGTATCACATTTCGTAGAAAGTGGATGCAGAGGTTCACCAGCTCCATAGCTGTCTACGCGAATGTGTAGCCTTCGAGCGTGTTGCGCGGCGTGAAGTCGCAGGAGCCGGGAACGTAGGACTCGACCTGCGTGGCCATCTGCGCGATGGCGCACCAGCCGCAGAACGTCGAGTAGAAGCAATCCTCGGCGGGCGACCCAGGCAGCGAAAAGAGGAAGCGGATGCGCCAGCGGAGCCGCGCGATCGACACGATCGTGCCCAGCGAAAGCAGCACGACGACGCCGTCCATGAATTGGCTCGACGCAGCAGCTGCGATAATCGCGCAGACGTAGAGCACCAGGAACGCGAGCAACACGTAGAAGTAGTTGGCAATACCCAGTCGCTTGCAGATCTGAGCGACCGAGACGGCCGGGCAGATTAGCGACATCAATCCTACGAATCACAATCAGTATGAGACTTTGATGGATTGTTCTTGATGGCCACGCAGCACATACCGTTGGGAATGATTGAGCTACAGCATCCAAACATCTCCGCCTTCCAGCGGCCGACAACGATGCCATTGTGATCGACACCCTTTGCGCCGGGGGTCGACGATACGCCTGCTTGCGAATCGAACTGGGACATCGTTCAAGCCTTGGGGTTCACACGCTTGTACTGGAATGGTCGCTAAAACCCTCTTGTGCGGGGGCGGCGCGTTCTCTCGCTTCGTGAAAGATCGCGTCCCCACAAGCGAGAGGTCGCCGGCGCCATACTATGTTGAAGAGTCGCGATCACCAGCCGTCTATTCATCAGTTTAGCCCATGCCGTCGCGGCCTGTTCAGTTAGCCTTGGCGGAATGGATGCTGGGCTAAGAATGTGGAACGGATAACCCTCTACATGTACACGTGGATTGCTCTGTCCAGAGTTGCCATCCAAGTTGAAGTGCTATCCAGCTGAGAACGGAAACTGAACCAGAGAATGGAATGAGTGGTCCACATTACTGCTGTGAGTCATCCAGGCGAAAGATCAATATTCGTGTGCACCACACAGGGATTGTGGTTTTCGCAAACAATCGCGCGGATGAGAGGGACTGATTGGTCAATCAATCACCACATGAGTGCCCCGGTCCCCACTCACAGAACAGTGTTCTACACACCGCCGGAAAGCACTACTCCAAGAGTGAGCCAACAACTCCAGTGTCCAAGCGCTGTCCAGCAATAAAGCTAGCGAATTCGTTCCAACTCCAAGCCAATAATTTTTCCATCACGTTGCCCTAAGTTCCATTCTGGGTCCTGCCGTACCGCACGCTTGGTTTCGCCCACGTTTGGTGGTCTCGATGTCACAGAGAACGATGGGCCAAACAACGAACCCATCTGTCGTACTTTACGTGTTGGGTTTGTCCTTTCTCGCACACGCGGTCTGCACTCCGGAACCATGCACTTCCATATCCAGACAACTGCAATTCATTTGCTCCACATACTTAAACCATGTTTAACGCAATTCAATCGGCCGAATTTGAATCGCACGGTGCTTGGACATTCACTGCAATAAGAACATCTTCAGTCGACCATCACTCTGCCAGAACTTCGACTCCCGTTTGCTTCAGTTCTTTTGTGTTTGCGCTTTCACGTCCGCCCCAAAACACATCTCCAATCCAACACAAAACCAACAAATTTCCCAACAACAACCTTGGCGAGCCAACAGACTTCATTTCCGCATTTGCCGCGAGGGGGAAACACCCAGAGAAGCCAAGGGCAACCTCCAGTATGTTCCGCCTCCACCGCTCGGCGCGCGCGTCGCTGCCGACGGCATCGCTCGCGTCCGCCTCGTCGTCGTCGTCGCTCCTCTCGGCAGGCGCGTTCCACGGCGCGCTCTCGCGCTCGCAAGCGTACGGCAAGAACTTCCTCGTGCGGCGTTTCCGCGCGCTGCCGAACGGCCAGGACAAGCGCGCGCTCTTTGAGCAGAAGGGACTCTACCGCCAGGACGCCGAGCGCGACAGCTGCGGCGTCGGCATGATCGCGCACCTCAAGAAGCAGCCGTCGCGCCGCATTGTCGTCGACGCCAACGATATGCTCGTGCGCATGTCGCACCGCGGCGGCTGCGGGTGCGACCCGGCCTCGGGCGACGGCGCCGGCATGCTGGTCGCGCTGCCGCACCAGTTTATGCAGCGCGTCGTACGCGACGGCGAGTTTGGCGCCGCGGCCGCCGCGCTCACGCTCGCGCCGGAAAAGTACGCCGTGGGCAATGTCTTTTTCAACAAGAGCGTGCCGCAGGCCATTCCGACGTGCAAGCGCACGTTCCAGCAGATCGCCGACTCGATGGGCCTCAAGGTCGTTGGCTGGCGCCTCGTGCCAACGACCAACGAGTCGCTGGGCGCGACGTCATTGGCGTCGGAACCCCACGTCGAGCAGGTCATGGTGCTGAACGAGAACCCGTCGTTGACGAGCGACAACTTTGAGAAGGAACTGCTGCGCCTGCGCACGCTCGTGACGGCCATCAATGAGAAGAAACACGCCGAGTTCTACGTGTGCTCGCTCAGCAACCGCACGATCACGTACAAGGGCCAGCTCACACCCGAGCAGCTCGTCGCGTACTATGACGATCTGCTCGAGAACGACTTCACGTCGTACGTCGCGCTCGTGCACTCGCGGTTCTCGACCAACACGTTTCCGTCGTGGGACCGCGCGCAGCCCAACCGCATCATGTGCCACAATGGAGAGATCAACACGCTGCGTGGCAATAAGAACTGGATGTTTGCCCGTGGCGGCACGCTCCACTCGGCGTACTTTGGCAACAAGACGGCCGATCTCCTGCCCGTGTGTTCCGATCTCAAGTCGGACTCGGGCAACTTTGACGCCGTGCTCGAGATTCTCACCAAGGCGAGTTCGTGCAACCGGTCGCTGCCAGAGGGCATGATGATGATGATCCCCGAGGCGTGGCAGAACGACCCGTTGATCTCGGACCACAAGAAGGACATGTACAAGTATCAGAGTCTGCTCATGGAGCCGTGGGATGGGCCGGCGATGATGGCGTTTACCGACGGCAAGTACATTGGCGCGACGCTGGATCGAAACGGTCTGCGTCCGAGCCGTTACTACGTGACCAAGGACGACCACGTGATCCTGTCGAGTGAGATTGGAGTGCTCGACCATTTGGAGGAGGCCAACATCAAGCTCAAGAAGCGACTGGAACCGGGGAAGATGTTCCTCGTCGACTTTGAGCGGGGCGTGATCGTGCCCGACGAAGAAGTCAAGCGCACCGTGAGCGAGAGTCGTCCGTTCAAGCAGTGGCTCGACGACAACCTCGTGTCGCTCTCGGAACTCACGCTCGAAAGCTCCAAGGCAATTGAAGGCAAGCCCAAGCGTCGCAAGAACTATACGGAACTCAACCGTCGGCTCAACATGTTTGGTTTCACCACCGAGACCATGGATCTGCTCATGATGCCCATGGGGATCACGGGCAAGGAAGCGCTCGGCAGCATGGGGAACGACGCGCCTTTGGCAGTGCTCTCGGAACAGCCCAAGCTGCCGTTCGAGTACTTCAAGCAGCTCTTTGCCCAAGTCACCAACCCGCCAATCGATCCGATTCGGGAAGAGCTCGTGATGAGCCTCGTGTGTCCCGTCGGCCCGGAGGCGAATGTGCTCGACGCCACGGCTGCGCATGCCAAGCGGCTGCTCGTCGAACACCCCGTAATCTCGACGGCGGAAATGGAGGCACTGAAGGTCAACAAGAACCCGGACTGGACGCCGGTGCTACTAGACGCGACGTTCCCGGCCAATAGCGGCCCGCGCGGTCTCGTGGATGCTCTTTACCGCCTGTGCGAGGAAGCGACCGATGCCATCAGCCACGGCAAGACGCCGATCCTCGTCATGTCGGACAAAATGGCTGGTGTGAACCGGTACCCGGTGCCGTCGCTTTTGGCGGTCGGTGCCGTGCATCAGCATTTGTTGCGCACGCAGCAGCGTACGAGTGTCGCGCTCTTTACCGAGTGTGGCGACGCCAAGGAAGTCCACGACTTCTGTACGCTGCTTGGCTTCGGTGCCGACGGTATTAACCCGTACATGGCCGAGCAGGCGCTCCACAAGATCAACGACGAAGGTCTGCTCAAGGCCCACGCCGGCCGCGAGATGAAGAACGACGAAGTGTTTGAAAAGTACAAGTCTGCCGTCGGCAAGGGAATTCTCAAGGTCATGAGCAAGATGGGCATCTCGACGCTGCAGTCGTACAAGGGTGCTCAAGTGTTTGAAGCCGTCGGCTTGGGCGATGACATTATCAGCTTGTGCTTTGCCGGTACGACCTCGCGCATCCAAGGCACGGACTTTGAGGCCATGTACACGGACATTTCGCGCTTGCACGAGGCCGGGTACCCATCCCACTCGGATCTGCCACCGCTTCTCCGCAACCCGGGCAGCTACCACTTCCGCAACAATTCGGAGGTCCACTACAACTCGCCCAAGAACATCGTCGCTCTTCAGCGTGCTGCGCGTGAGAACTCGCGCGAGGCGTACCGTCAGTATGTCGAAGAGACCGACGCGTTGTGCCGCCGCGTCAACTTGCGTGGTCTGTTGGATTTCCAGTTTGTCAAGGAAGAAGACATGCCGCCCCTTGAGGAAGTTGAGAGTGTCGCGTCGATTGTCAAGCGGTTCAACACGGGTGCCATGAGTCTGGGCAGTATCTCCCAGGAGACCCATGAGGCGTTGGCGGTCGCCATGAACACGCTCGGTGGCCGCAGCAACACTGGCGAAGGTGGTGAAGACGTCAAGCGGTTTACGACGCCCGGTGGTCCGCCCAACCTGCGTCGTTCGGCGATCAAGCAGGTCGCTTCCGGTCGCTTTGGTGTCACGATGAACTACCTCACGAACGCTGACCAGCTGCAGATCAAAATGGCGCAGGGTGCCAAGCCCGGTGAGGGTGGTGAACTGCCCGGCCACAAGGTCAGCGACTACATTGGCTCGATGCGCCACACGACGCCCGGTGTCGGTCTCATCTCACCGCCGCCGCACCACGACATTTACTCGATTGAAGATTTGGCGCAGCTCATCCACGATCTCAAGCACTCGAACCCGTCGGCCGAAGTCTCGGTCAAGCTCGTGTCCGAAGTCGGCGTCGGCGTCGTTGCGACGGGTGTCGCCAAGGCCAAGTCGGACCACATTACGATTTCGGGCCACGATGGCGGCACGGGCGCGTCGTCTTGGACGGGCGTCAAGAACGGAGGTCTACCCTGGGAACTAGGCCTCGCTGAGACGCAGCAAACGCTTGTCCTGAACGATCTGCGCTCGCGCGTCAAGCTGCAAACCGATGGACAACTCAAGACCGGTCGGGATGTCACAATTGCCGCACTGCTCGGTGCCGAAGAGTTTGGCTTTGCGACCGGCCCATTGATCGCGCTCGGCTGCATCATGATGCGCAAGTGCCACTTGAACACGTGCCCCGTGGGCGTCGCGACGCAGGACCCTGAACTGCGCAAGAAGTTCACGGGCCAACCCGAGCACGTCATCAACTTCATGTTTATGATGGCTGAAGAAGTGCGCGACTACATGCGTCGCCTCGGCTTCCGCACCATGGATGAAATGGTCGGCCGCGCCGATATGCTCAAGGTGAACAAGGACGCGCTCCACTACAAGAGCGCCAAGCTCGATTTGTCGCCGCTGCTGATCAACGCCCAGACGCTGAACGAAAAGGCCGGCGTGCGCAAGCTGCAGGAGCAGGAACACACGGTCCACGAGTCTCTGGATATGGACTTCATCACCAAGGCGCGGTTGGCATTGGACGAGAAGAAGCCCGTGGTGATTGAAAACCAAATCTCCAACTTGAACCGCACGCTCGGCGCGACCCTGTCCCACGAGATTTGCAAGCGGTACGGCGCCGCCGGTCTTCCGGACGGCACGATCCACTTGAAGCTCACAGGCCACGGCGGCCAGAGCCTGGCGTTTGGCCTCGCCAAGGGCATCTTCATGGAACTCGAAGGCGACTCGAATGATTATGTGGGCAAGGCGTTGTCTGGAGGCGAAGTCGCCGTGTACCCGAGCGCCGACTTTACCGAGCCAGCAGGCGAGAACGTCATTGTGGGCAACGCCGTGCTCTATGGTGCGACCAGCGGAAAAGCGTTCTTCGCGGGCATGGCTGGCGAGCGCTTCTGTGTGCGCAATTCCGGTGTCGAGGCCGTGGTCGAAGGCGTGGGCGACCACGGCTGCGAGTACATGACGGGCGGCCGAGTGGTCGTGCTGGGCTCGACGGGCCGCAACTTTGCCGCGGGCATGTCGGGCGGCATTGCGTATATTTATGACGCCGACGACTCGTTCGCCAGCAAGTGCAACATGGGCATGGTCGGCGTCGCGCCGCTCGCCGAGACGGCTAGTGACGACGAGATGCGCGAGGTCCAGGCATTGATTGCCAAGCACGTGGAGCGGACCGGGTCGGTCAAGGGCCAACAGGTGCTGAGCAACTGGGCCGACTCCAAGTGGAAGTTGAAGCGCGTCATGCCGTACGACTACGAACGCGTGCTGTTGCAGCGCGCCATGCTGTCGGCCGTGGGCGATGCGCCGGAGAAGAAGAGCGCGACCGCGTCGGCATAGAGACCCCGTAGAGGTATGGGTGGATGGTGTGAAACGGCAGTATGCTGAGACTTCCATGAGCTGTACAGGTACAGAACGCACGTCGGGAAGGGGGAACGGATGTGGCAAATACAAACGGTGTTTTTGGTTTAAAGAACAATGGTGGAAGTCAGAGAGAAAGAGAGAGAGAGAGATTGGGTGGTTGGACGGTCCGGTCCGTTCATCCAGACAGAGAGACCGCAGCAAACACTATCGACAAGGTACGGGATGCCGTCCCTTTTCAAGTGATTGTCACTTACATGACGCTCATGACGACCTCGTCGTCCTCCTCTTCGACCGCCTCTTCCTTGGTCATGATCGGGTACGACGCATCCGTGGCGATGCCGCACTGGTTCTTCTTGTTGCGGCTCATGAGAATGTAGCCCTTCATGCCCCAGCCTTCGCTCCACGAGTTCTTCACGAGCCAGAAGTCTTTGTCCTTGAGCGTTCCGTACCCGGCGACAGCGACGCCATGGTCCAGGTCCTGCGTCGAGCACAGCGGCCACGAGTAGACGCCGTGGCGGTAGAGTTGGAACGTGAAGCTCGACGCGTCGATCGCGACCGACTGCACGCCCTTGGTCGCGACCGCGGCCTGGAGCGCGTCTTCGTCTCCTGACGTCACGTTCGCGTAGCTCGTGAAATGGCCAATGGCCTTCGAGTCGTCCGCCTTGCACTGGCCCTTGGACACGGCCGTGTACGGGTAGTCGGCTTCCCTCTCGATCTTGCCGCCGTGGTGCTTGATGATCTCGTCAAAGCCGTCCTGCATCTCGCCGCCGTGGTTGCATGTGTCTTCCCCGTTCAGCACGCAGTCCACGAGCTCCTGTTCCGAGAACGACTCGAGCTTGCCGGTCGAGAGCGCGTACGCGCACTCCATGGCCGCGACTGCCGAGAACGCCCAGCACGAGCCGCACTGGCCCTGGTTCTTGACGGGCGTCACGACCTCGTGGGCGCGCCAGTCCCACTCCGTTGGAACTTCACCCTTGTGGCGCGGCGCCGTGACCGTCGCGACCGCATTACGGGCAGTCGACGAGCGCCGCTTGTAGGTCAGCAGCGCCTTGTATTCGGCGTCCGAGAGGTCCGCAAGATCTAGAGTTTGTTGGATTAGAACCAATGTTGGAAAACCAACAAATCCAACAGCACGTACGGTTGACGCCGAGCTCGAATGAGTACTCGCCCGTGGCGTACTTGGCGTTGTGGGCCTCGATGCGGCCCAAGTTCAACTTGAAGGCCTATCGAAGGAGATAGAGCAATAAAAAGAAATGGTTAGATCCTTGATGGGGGAACAAATAAATGACTACGAGGTGGTCTAACCGCAAAGCGTCGGGCGACGAGTCCATCGTCGTTGGCAAACGAGCGGTATTCCTTCTCGTACTCGATGGCGTGCTCAACAAACGCGGCCCACGCCGAAGCGTCAGACGCCGAGAGGCCCGAGCGCTCCGAGGTAAGCGCGTTGGCAGACACGGCGAGTAGCGCGGCGCCCGTAGCGAGAGTCGACAACACCTTCATGCTTGAACAAAAGTTGGTGATGTGTTTGTTGGTCTCGCGTGGCCCGAAGAAGGTATATCGTGAAGTGTGTGTGACATTGTGGGTGGGCGAAAGCACACACAAGAGAATTGTTCTTTCTCGGTCGAGCGACTCCCCGAGCCAAGGAATGTTGGTCTACTTCAAGCACAAAAACCTCAAAACCTACAATCGGAGCGAGAACAAGACAAGGACTAAACTAAGTTCGATGTGGAGGGAGATCTTTGGGGTAGCGAACTTAGTCAGATTTGAATGTGGCTGCTGATTGGATCTTGAAGGGTTGGTGAGGGGAGCCAATGGGAAGATCCTTTCGTGCTTGAGCCTTGGCATCATCTGGTCACTGGACAGGGATCCACACAGCCGGCGCACGTCCGAGTCACTTTGACCAACGAGAAAATCGAAACGTGAGAACAAGTTCTTGTGTGTGAGATGCGCCACCGTCTTCTCTATTGCCTGAAGGGGGAAGTGAATCAGGAAGGCAGCCCAGCGCGTTTTGGTCAACACAGACTCCCCATGTATAGTACAGGATCCAAGCAAACACTTGAACAAGATCCAACTAAAAGCCCTCACGCAGAAGCGTCGGACGCCGTATACGCCTTATGTAGAACGCTAGCGCACTTGTGCTTGCCTTCTTCAGAGGGGACGTCAGCAGGTTGTGTTGTGATATTCAGTACTTTCCCAGCAGTAGTGTCGAGACCGGAACGGATTCAAAATGTACTGAAGCACATTAGAAATCTATTTGACACGCGCGATCTTTCATTCCACCTCGCTCGCTACCCACAAAAAACCTCGCAATTCTATAAAAATCCCTGGAAGCTTTGGGATCCTTTCGTTATTTTTCGCGCCGCCAGTGCCGTAATTTATCTATCGCCAACCCCCCCAACGCTCCACCCACACAGTGGGGGACTTCAATCTATGGAACCATGGAACTTGAAAGGATGCACCACCAGACCCAAGCCGCCAACAGCATCCCGCGCGGGCGTCGCGGCCCCAGCGCCAACGGAATGGAGCATCTGAATCTGAGTCTGCCGCTCCACGTGCAGGTGCCGCCTCTCCCGTCGCCCAACACCACGGCGGCCGCGGCCGCTCTCTTCCGGGTGAACCAACTCCCACCAGGGGTGTCTACACCGGACGCCAACTCTTCCCACGGGTCCAGCTCCTTCAGCTTCAAGTCACCGTCGTCGATCGCGCTCAAGAAACGACAGCGATTGTTGGACGCCCATGGCCACGCACTCGGTATCTACGCTCCGCCGGGCACGCCCACGGCGCCGTCCCAGCCCACGCCAACGACGGCGGCGGCGGCGGCCGCCGCCATGGCGCTCTCGGCGTCGTCGCCCGCATCGGCTGCTTCTGTCCAACAATACGAGCAGAACAAACGAGCTATGCTTCTGGCTGCATCCAACGCCACTACGATGCCCAACAAACCCAACAATTCCAACACTAATGACTCGCTGCCAACGCACGACGGTCAGGAGATGCGACGCCGTAAAGTGGGCATCCCCAAGTTTTTGCGGTACCTGTTCCAAATGCTTGAGTACGAAGACCACGCCGTGATCGCCTGGTCCCACGACGGCGCGGCATTCCAGATCCGCGATCCGGACGAGCTTGCCGAGCGTGTTCTGCCCAAGTACTTCAAGCACAACAAGGTCTCAAGCTTCCAGCGGCAGCTCAATTACTTTGGGTTCAAGAAGTGGACCAAGACGCAGACCAACATTTGCACGTTCTCCCACCCGTGCTTCCACCGCGACGAGCAGGACAAGATGCGGCTCATCAAGCGCAAAGAGCGGTCGACGCGTGGTGCTGGCGCCAACAATGCCAACAACAAATCCAACAAAACCAACAAAATGAATCATGCCAACGTTGATGACCAGGACGACGACGACGGCGAGCATGACCAACACGGCGAAGACGATGAGGACGATGAAAGTGACGAGTACCACGCTACCAAGGCCCCGCCCGCCAAGCGCGCCAAGCTTAACAACACCAAGCAGACCCCTTCACCACAGCAGGCCAAGCGGTCGTCCTCGTTGGCTTCCAGTGGCGAGGCTACGCCAACACGAGGTCGTGGTCGGCCTCCAACGTCGGCAACAGAGAAGGGAAAGAAGCAGCCAAAGCCGAAGTCGTCCAAGCCGCCACGTGCCAACAAGAAGAGACATGAATCCGAGAGCGAACCCAATGTCTACGAGCCGCGCCACAAGTTGCCCACGATCTCACCGGCGTCGGCTTCCTCGGCTTCGACGTCGACCTCGTCGACGGCGGCGATTAGTCGACTGGTGCCGCACTCGGCTTCTCCATCACCGACCCACGCGATGTACGGACGCGCGTCGTCCAGCAGCGACGCGGCGCCCGTGATGCCCGTCCACTCGGAGATGCTTCTCCAGCAGCAGCACAACCAACAACAGCAGAGCAACCCCTTTTTGCGGCGCTTCCCGTACGACAGCGCCGGAGGCAACCAATCGCAAGCTCCATTGCAAGATATCTCGGAAGCCTTTGGTAGTGGAGGTGTTGGAGGTGGCAGCGGCGGCGCTTGGGGCTCCCAGTCGCAAGGAGACTCGTACGGGCTTGGTGGATACAAGTTTCCAGATCCATCGGATTTTGGCTACGGCAGTAACGGGGCGACCAATGTTGGTTCCGCCAACACCAGTGGTGGGAATGGTTCGGCTGGCGGCGGCCACAGTAGCAATTCCCACTCCGGACTGCCCAACACCAAGGACTATCTGGATGTCTTGTTGGAATCCGCCAACATCGACGATTCTCAACTCTCGACGCAGTCGGCGACCGCAGCTTGGGAGGCCCCGTACCAGCAATCCCAGCAAAACCAACAACACCAACACCAACATCAAGGGTACGGACGAGGCGAGGAGACCACGATGACCACGTTTTCGATGCTGAGCGTACCGTCCCACCAGACGCATGCACAGCTCCCGTCCATTGAAGACCTCCAGGGCACAGGGCGATACTAAGTGGGATCCCCCAGTCCATGTCGCTGTATACTACGTCTCGTGTTCATAGTGTATATGAGAGAGAGAGAGAGAGAGAGGAGAGATTGAGAGAGAAGAGAGAGAGCGTGTACGAGAGAGAGAGAGAGAGTGAGAAGAGTGAGAGCCCTGCCTTTTGCATCGCCAACAGATTAACAAAAATATATACGCGTGGATGGTTACTCTTGGTTGCTCCAATGTCCCGTCATACTACCTGCCGTTCAAGATCTTGGCCCTTGCCAACACCACGCTATTCTCGACGTCAACACGCTCCCTCGTATCTACTAGTACTTAATACGTACCGTACTACGTAGTAATGGCGAGAATGGTGCGGCTGTCATACTGTGTTTCTCAACCTTTCGCCCTAAGGATGCGGTCGCGATTTTTCTCCTGTAGATGGCTCCTGCGCCGATGGTGTCGTCTGGCGTGATGGACCACAGCGCGACCTTCAAGTTGCCACAAGATCTTGCTCGGAATCTGTGGCTGACGTCACATTTTTCGTGTGGTCCACAATTGTGTGGATGGCACAGTTTGTGACGCTTGAAGTTCCGCGTTTGCGCCAACGGCTACACCACCAAATTGAGGGCCGTTCGTTTCCAAGTTCCAACAGAAAGAGACGGGCGCTCAATTCTTCATTTGCCGTCTATCACACCTCTGTGTGTCTCTTGCTTTGTCGCTGTGAGTATGTGGCTCGCCCGCATCGCACGCTCCTCCTCTTTCGCCACGACGTCGGCGTCGGTGCGCCGTGCATTCGCGACCATCGAGAAGCCGTTTGTCCCCGAAGAGTATGAGAAGAAGTACCTCGTGGGCACGTACAACTCGGATGGCGTGCGCGGCCAATCCAACCTGATGTTCACCCATGGCAACGGGCAGTACCTCTATGATACACAAGGGAACCAGTACCTCGACTTTTGCGCGGGTATCGCTGTCTCTGGGCTCGGCCATAATGACCCGGACTGGCACAAGGCCTTGCTCGAGAGCGCCAAGGTACGGTTTGTTGGATTTGGCCAATGTTGGCGAATTCCTAACGTCCTGCTCTATTGCTGTAGGGTGTGTGTCATACGAGCAACCTATTCCACACCCGTGCGCCGCTTGAGCTAGCCAAGATGCTCGTCGATAACTCGTGCTTTGACAAGGTTTTCTTCTGCAACTCGGGCACCGAGGCCAACGAAGGAGCCTACAAATTCGCGCGTCTCTACGCCAACCGTATCACTCAGGGCACGTACGTACCTCTCATTCTCCCAACGTTGGCATTTCTTCTATTGGTAGTTTCCAACGTTGTTCTTCTCCAACATACCAGGCCGCTTGAAGGAAAGAAGCACGAGTTCATCTCGTTCAAGGGCGGCTTCCACGGCCGCACGGCCGCCGCGCTCTCGCTCACCTACAAGCCGGCGATCCGCGAGGCATTTATGCCTCTCGTCCCGGGCATCCACCACGCAGTGTTCAACGATATCGAGGACGTCAAGCGCCATATTTCCGACCGCACGGCCGGCGTCTTTATCGAGCCGATCCAGGGCGAAGGCGGCGTGAACCCAGCGTCGCTCGAGTTCATTCGCGAGCTCCGGCGCCTGTGCGACAAACACAATGCGCTGCTCATCGTGGACGAAGTGCAGTGCGGACTCGGCCGCACGGGCAAGTTGTTTGCCCATGAGAACTATGAAGTGACTCCGGACATCATGACGCTCGCCAAGCCCCTGGCCGGTGGCCTGCCCATTGGCGCCGTGCTCTCGGTCAACAAGGTCGCGGCGTCCGTGCCGCCTGGTGCCCACGGCACGACGTTTGGCGGCAACCCACTGATTGCCGGAGTCGCGCTCAGCGTCGTGGAGAAAATCATGGCGCCGTCGTTCTTGCCCAACGTCCAGAAGCACGGCAAGCTGCTCGCCAAGGGACTCCGCAACCTCCAGGATAAGTACCCGGACAAGGTCACGCAGGTGCGGGTGCCGCCCGGACCTGGCGGGCTCTTTATCGGCTTTGAGACGGCGAAGCCCGTGGGGCCGCTCGTCAAGTACGCGCTCAGCAAGGGCGTCATGATCATCTCGGCCGGTGAAAAGTACGTAGCAGCGAATGCTTTGAAGGGGGCGAGAGAGAGACTGACTGACTGACTGACTGACTGACGCTGTGAAACCACGTAGGGTCGTGCGCATGTGTCCGCCACTGGTCGTGACCGAGAAGGACATCAACCTCGTGGTCCAGACCATCGAGGACGCCTTCAAAGAGGACATTCTGTAGAGGCTTTAGAAACCAAGGGGATCTACCTGAGCCCGTGGGCAATTTGACGTCGTACAAGCCAAAGAGATGGGTCAAATACTACCATTCTTACAGCAGTCGAATGTGCGCTTCCGTGAGCGCGTCGACGGCCCATTGGGGGTACTGCCGGTCAGGAAACTGCGTGACCATAAACTGCTGCACAAACTGCTCAAAGTCGCCGTCGATGATCGACTGCCTCATGCGCGTCATGAGGGACAGCATGTACGTCACGTTGTGGTACGTCACGAGCTGCGCGCCGACGCCGCCATCGTCGCCTTCTCTCTTGAGCAGCAGCCGCAGATACGCCCGCGTGTACTTTTGACACACAAAGCACGCACACGTCTCGTCGATGGGCTTGTCGTCCATGGGGAGATCGCCGCTCTTGAGCTTGAGCAGTCCGGACGGCACGATCGCCGTGCCGAAGCGCGCCGTGCGCGTGGGCCACACGCAGTCAAACATGTCGGCGCCCAGTGCCGAGCACACGACGAGGTCCAGCGGATACCCAATGCCCATGACGTACCGCGGCTTGTCCTCTGGAAGCCGCGCCGTGCACTTCGCGACGACTCGCCAAAAGTCGTCTTTCGATTCGCCGCCGGCGAGCCCGCCGATCGCGTACCCTGGGAGGTCTCTCTCGATGAATGCGTCGAGACAGCGGTCCCGCAGGCCGCCTTCGGAGCAGTCGAGACCGCCCTGGACAATGCCGAATAGATTCTGCGTCTCGGGGTTGGCGTGCGCGGCCATGCACCGGTCGATCCAGCGGATCGTGCGGTCCGTGGCCTCTTGGAACCGGCGCTCGTCGTCGTGGACGCTCGAGACCACGTCGTCCAGCGCCATGATAATGTCCGAGCCAATGCGGTTCTGGTGCTGGATCGACATTTCCGGCGTCAGCAGCATGGTCGAGCCGTCCACAAACGACTCGAACGTCACGCCGTCCTCCGTGATCTCGCAGAGCT
>JAADWA010000298.1:0-33423 GCA_023335935.1 Pythium phragmiticola | reverse complement strand
CCAGCTGAAGAACTATGAAGGTGCCCACAGTGGCTGGGCGTTCTGGTCGTGGCGCCACGACGAAGAGACGCAGCGTTTGTCTGGTTGGTCGCTTCGCCAGTTGCTGAAGGAGGGCATCCTCACGATCCCGCGCGTCAACTAGTCTACTACGTAGTATCCGGGTTTGATCTATGTGGTGGCTTCACTCGTCGGCCTTCTCTGGTGGTTTCAAATACTGTAGATCACGCACTACTTCAATGTCGCGCTACGTAATACAGTGCCTTTACACAGCTGCGCGAAAGAGATTGTCTTGTGGACGTTCCATCGAGTCTCCCCTGTCAGCTCATCTGGCCACTGACTCAGCTGCGGGAGAACGCCACTTCAAGTTCTGGTATGGATGAATGACGTTGAAGACACGGGGAGACCCATCAGAGAAGTTGTTAGTTTTGGTAACACTCACATGACTGGACTGCTGGCGACGCCGCGTGCCTGTTGGGGGAAGGACGCTCGCCCAGGGCTAATCGTTGGTCGATCCATCCGAGTGATAATGGTAGTATTATATATTATAATACATACAAGCATGTTGGGTGCCCGTCTGCAAAATTTCACGACCGACAACTCGCCCGTCATCACAACTCAAACCCGTGGGACCGTAAGGATGCCCTCGCGAATTGCCTGGCGCATGGACCACCCAGAGAGTATACCGGTCGTCGCCGTCTCGAGCTCCTGGTCGTTGCGCCAGGCCCAGAAGGACCAGCCCGACGTTGCCGCCTCGTAATTCTTGAGCTGCACGGCCGCGTACTGCTTGAGCAGCGTGCGATCCTTGAACGGCGCCGTGGCCTCTGGGCTGCCGAGACTCCACTCGCCCAGGTACAACGGATTGCCGTTCCACTTGTCGAGCACGCCCGCGCGGTAGCCCCTGGCCGCCTCAATGATCTGCTGCTCGTTGAGCCCCTCCAAGCCCCACTTGAAGTACGGGTGGAACTCGTGCCAGACGTTGTAGAACGCGGGCTTGGGCATAAAGTCGCGCATGACGTCGGGCGACTGCTGCTCCACGAGCGGCGACGTGACGATAATGCAGTCGTTGCCCGTGGCGCGGATCCGCTTGTAGGCCTCCGTGTAGTAGCCCAAGAGCACGTCATACGGCGTGGGCACGGACGGCTCGTTCATGAGGTTGAGCCCCAAGAACGCCTCGCTGTTCTTGTAGCGCGCCGCGATGAACGTGGCCAACTGGAGCGAGTTGTCGACGTTGGCCTGCGACGTGTACCACTTCTTTTTCTCAAACTCTTGCGGCGCGCTGTGGTCGGCGCCGTTCTGCGAGCCCTGGTGGGCGTGGAGACTGATCATGACGGCCAGATTGTGGGTCACGGCCCACTGATTGATGAGCTTGTCGAGGTACTTGAGCGACCCGGCCGCGTAGACCTGGCTGATGCTGGTCGCGGGGAAGGCCGGGTCGTCGTTGACGATCCAGAAGCCAACAGGCACACGCACCGAGTTGAGGCCGGCGCTGGCCATCTCGATGATGTCGGCCTCGGTGATCCACGTGGCGCGGTGCTGCTCGAACTGCGCCGTGCCCCTGGTCTTGCCCAGCATCTTCATCGTGATGTACTCTCCGCTCATGGACGTGTTGAAGTCGGCGCCCTTCCACGCCGGCGACGCCTTGGACATCCAGTACTCGCCGACGAGCCAGCCGCCGAGGTTGGCCGAGCGGGCGGGAATCACGCCCGAGCGGATCTTCCATTGCACGTGGCCCGACGGCGGCGGCGTGCGCGTGGTCGGACGCGGCGTGAGCGGCCGCGGTGTCGTCGGTTGCGGCGTCGGCGCGCCGGGCAGCGCCGCCGACACGACGCCGATCGATATACGTGCCTCGCCCTTGGCGCTCTTGAGAAAGCACGTGCCGCCCTCGTAGTTACTCCACGAGAAGGCCCAGCAGCCCGCGAATGCGGCGCACTTGCTGCAGCAGTCGTCGGCCTTGGCGCTCTTGACGCTCGCGAGATCGCTGCCGGCATAGTCGACATTGGTCTCGAGCGCCGAGCACTTGGGCGTGGGCGTCGTGGAGGCGTAGCCCAGCACGGCCGAGACGGCTCCGGACGACGGCGACGCCGTGCCCTTGCCGCTCTTGAGCCAGCATGTGCCGCCGTTCCAGTTGGTCCACGTGAACGCGCCGCAGCCGTCCGTCTGCGAGCACTTGGTGCAGCAGTCGCTCGCGCCGGCGCCGGCCACGCTACCCACGTCGTTGCCGGCGTAGTCGACGTTGGTCTCGAGCGTCGGGCACGTCGCTCGCTGCACGACGCCCGACGACACTTGGTCGCTCAGCGTCGTCGCGCCCTTGCCGCTCTTGAGGTAGCACGTGCCGCCGTTGAACGCGGTCCACGAGAAGGCGCCGCAGTCGGCGCGCGCGCTGCACTTGGCGCAGCAGTCGCTCGCCGACGCGCCGGCCACGCTCGCGATGTCGTTGCCCGTGTAGTCGACGCCCACTTCAATGGCGCAGGTCGCGCCGGGGGACGCCGCCGCGCCCACGTCGCCCGACCGCGCGCCGGCGGTCGCGGCGATCGTGCCGCGCTTGCTCTTGAACCAGCACGTGCCGCCGTTCCAGTCGGTCCACGAGAAGGCTGCGCAGCCGCTCTGCGCGCCGCACTTGGCGCAGCAGTCTGTGGCGGACGCGGCCGGCGCGCTGCCAATGTCGTTGCCCACGTAGTCGACGTTGTTCAGAATGGTGCACGTGGCGTCGGCGGCAAGGCGGCGCGAAGGAAGGAGGTCGCGCAACGACGTCGCGCGGGACACGGACGCGTCGACGACGCCAGTGGCGACTGCCGCGGCGGCCACGACGAGCGACAGGGTCCGCATGGGGCGTGGGGAGGGGTCTTGTGGGGGTGGAGAAGGCGGCGCGAGAAGAAGGCGAATTGAGAAGTGAGTGGCAGAAGGCGTCACACGAGGGGGCGCTCTGGGTGTGTGGTGACTGAACGGGCCGGACTGCGTCAGCCTCCTGGGTGCCCTTCTAGCAGCCGTACTGGACGTATCTCGACTGGTCTCGCAGTCGTGGATGCTGGTGCAGACCCATCAGAAGCGGATTCATCCGTCGGACGCTATAGTACACTTGGGTTTGAAACGGCCGACTCACTTTTTCTCTCCGCCCTCGAGTTCTTCTCTCTCTTCTCTCGGTCTCACTTCACGTTGCAGGTACCGTGTGCGGTTTGCGACACAGGCACCTGCGCTGTCCTATTAGGAGTGGATACACAGGCCGGTCCCTTCCGCCTTGCATGGCTCCGGCTATTGTCTCGTGAACCCTTGGATGGCTCCGCTCTGGTCGCACCTGTTGGTCTGTCACCTGCAATCATCTGAGTTTGTTTGCAAGAGAGGGTGGACCTCAGAGCTGAGTTCACCAACAAAATGTATGGTCTCAGTCGTCACAGAACAAGGCAACTTACCTACTTATGGAAAAAGACTATTCTCCTGGCACTTTCGCTTGATTGCCAGCCTGGCTTTGTTCCGAGGCCTTACCTTCAAGGTTCCAAATTTCTCCCGTCAAAAATGGGACGTCAGCCTGGGTGGAATTTACCCAATTGTTTTTTTTCTTCTTTTTTTGCGTCCTCCTGTCTGTCAGGACCAGGCACTGGATTGTTTCGAAAAAAAAGAAAAAAACAGCGCCAAGTACTATATTCTGGTGCATTGACTCCTGATGCGTCCACTTGCAGCATACTGGGCTTCTATCCATAATATATGGATAGAAGCCCTTTAATATAATAGTAGTACTGTGGGGCCACGGGCCAGGCTGGCGTGACAGCGAAACGGTCAGAGCTGTCATCCACAATTGTTATCCCGTGGACCCACTCGAAGTTCGAATGGTTTCTCACCCATCGTGATTCCCTGGCGCGGCGCACTGGACTGAGATCGAGAAGAGAGGCTCGTTTGTTGAGACTCTCAGCGTGCGGTACCTGAACCTCGAGTATTACTGGGTCTCAATGCATCCAATGCATATATGGATTTTCTGCGGAGGAGCATGGCGCTGTCCACCCAGTTGGTAGAGTCCTGGACCGACGCAGTCAGGCTGCGTCGACTCTCGCGTCGAGTTCCGCAGCCGCCGCCTTTCTCTTCTTTTCTTTTTTCTTTCTTTTTCGGATGCTTTAATTCCAGCTACAGCTGAAGTTGTCTCGAAGTCGCTGATAGACCACGTCAATGTCATCGCACAGTATTTGCGCGTTGTCTCTACTTGCAGTTCACTGGCGTGACCTCTGGTCCCCATTCGACTGGGCCCTATGCTGCAGTCAGTCGACTGGGCCTGGTGCTGCAGTCGTTTCGTGTCACGCGCCTAGTGATCACAACAGAACGGCAACTGAGCTGCAGTTGAAGCAATGGCGATATACACTGACTGTATGGCGTGATGTCAATGCCTCAGATTCTCCGCCTCAGAAGCTCAGGCGCCACGCTTCAATTTTTCTTACCTGATTAAAATCAATCAACTTGAAGTTCGCTAATCTAGCATATTCCAGTAGGTACCGTACCTTAAATTGGCGAACCGACTTGGAATAAACTAGTTTTGGTTGATCATGATGCACCACACGTTGAAGAACTGAGGCTGCGACACCCCATTCTTCACAGCCGTGAGTCAATCGAGATATCTGCCAGCGGGTCGGCAATTGGGTCCTTGTCTTCTTTCCGCCCAGACACGTCATTACAGTATTCTAATTCTATGGTATCCAAGCAATTGGTTCCGGTTCTCGATTACCCTTGTGACTACCTACCCTGCCTGCACCGTTCGCGGGGTGGCTTTGGCACGCTGTCCCCTGTTGAGGGCTCTCTTTTGTACGTCTCATCGTCACATTCAGAGACTCATAGTGCTCACCAGTGGCGGCCTAGCTGGGGTGATACTCGGGATATACTACTACTACTCAGAAGTCTGCAGATACACAAATGATAACGATGGATGTTAGAGACCCGCGTGGGACGCAGGAGCCGGCGTGTGCACCTTTCTCGTACAACTGAAGTCAGTCAAACAAGTTATCGCAGTTATATCAGTGTTTAATCTTTCGTTAAAGCAAATGTATGAAGATTTTCATCCTACTTCTGTCGTTTCCGGTGTTGGCCCCCTTGCACTTACTTGGGCACAGTCATGATTCCCTCGCGCAGCAGCTGGCGCAGCGACCAGCCCGAGATGGTACCAGGGAGCTTCTCGTCGTCGTGGTGCCAGCTCCAGAACGCCCAGCCAGCGTGGGCCATGCTGTACTGCTGGAGCTGCAGGCTCGCAAACTCCTGCATGAGCCCGCGGTCCTTGAAGAGCTTCTCGTCCGGGTTGCCGAGGGACCACTCGCCCATGAAGACGTAGTTGCCCGGCCAGCCGTCAAAGTGGTCGTCGCGATAGTGGCGCACGGCGTCCAGGATCTGGTATTCGTTCTGGTTTTCGTAGCCCCACTTGTAGTAGACATGCCACTCCATCCAGACGTTCGTGTACTGCGGCCAGCGCATGAAGTCGGGGAGCGAGGTCTTTTTCTGCTCCCAGAGCTGCGGTGCGACCGCGAGGATGCAGTCGTTCCCGGTCGCGCGGATCTTGTCGTACGCCTCGAGGTAGTAGCGCTTGGCCATTTCAAAGTCGACGTTCGTGGGTTCGTTCATGAGCCCAATGCCCAGGAACGCCGGCGCGTCCTTGTATCGCGCCGCGAGCGTCGTGGCGAAGCGCACCGAGTTGGCATAGTTGTCGGGCGTCTTGCTCCAGTCGACGACCCAGAGCGTCTGCGGGGCGCTGTGGTCGTTGCCGTTCTGGGATCCCTGGTGCGAGTGGAGGCTGAGCATGACGGCGACGTTGTACTTGACGGCCCAGTCGTTGATGAGCTTGTCGAGGTACTTGAGCGCGCCCCGGGCGTAGACGCTCGAGATCGCGGTCGGCTGCACGCCCTGGATCTCGTCGACGATCCAAAAGCCCACGGGCACGCGCACCATGTTGAGTCCGACGTCGCGGATCTCGCGGATGTCCTGCTCCGTGATCCACGACGCGCGGTGCGCTTCGAACTGCCGCGTGCCCTTGTCTTTGCCGAGCTTTTGCATCGTGATGTACTCGCCACTCATGCCCGTGTCGTAGTCCACGTCCTGCCACGCCGGCGACGTCTTGGACATCCAGTACTCGCTGACGAGCCAGCCGCCGAGGTTCACGGACCGCGATGGGACGGCGCCGCTGCGGATGCTGTACTGGACATGGTCGGCGCCGCTGCCGCCGGCCACGCGCCCCGTGACAGCGCCGGCGTAGGGCTTGAGCTCGCCCACAGCGCTCTTGAACCAGCACACGCCGCCGTTGTACGACGTCCACGTGTAGGCCACACAGCCTGGCTTGCGGCTGCACTGCGCGCAGCAGAGCGAGGCGTCGGGGGCGAGCACGTTGCCGGCGTCGTTGCCCACAATGTCGACGCCCTGCGTCAGCTCACACTGGTTGGACGGACCTGGCGGCGTCAGCACACCCGAGGTCGCGCCGCTATTGGCCACGACGTTGCCGCGGGCCGTCTTGAGCCAGCACGTGCCGCCCTGCCAGTTGGTCCACGTGAACGCGCGGCAGCCAGCGGTCGCGAGGCAGGACGTCGTGCAGGCGTTGGCGTTGGCGCCGCGCATGTTCGTGAGGTCGTAGCCTTGGTAGTCTTTGCCTTCTTCGAGCGTCCACTGGCTGCCATCCTCAGCCAAGGCGCGGGTCTGGGCGACTGATGTGGTGACGTTGCCCATGGGCGTGGCAGAGACCACAGCGAGTGCGGCCGTGGCCAGCAGAGCCGAGACGAAGCGCATAGTTGGTTGGTAGGGTGCTTGGAGGGGTGTTGCGGGTGACTTTATTGGCGGCTTTGCACTGAGCTGGTAAGATGAGAAGTGAGAGGAGGAGCCGCACGCGCCTGACAAAACATCGCACATGGGGTGAGGAAGCGACGCGGCCCGTCAGTGGCCATTGTATTCGGCAGCACTGAAGGGTACTACTACAGGCAGGGGCTGCTGTAGTACATCAGAAGGAGACGAAAGGAATTGGAAGAGTCTCATCTCGTCGAGAGATGGCCGAATACTTGAAGCCCCGACGGCATTGGGTGCAGATGGGCATCGCTTGTGATTCAGAGTTTGAGTTTGAGTTTTGGGTCCACCACGCACTTCGGGGTCTCTTCCCATCAAGAGCAAAAATCCAGGCATATCACACTGTGATCTGCCGGGATTTCCGTCTTGCGTACACTGAACAGCACTGAAGTGTACTGTAATTCCGGAGCAATTGCAAAAGTTGATAATTGATACGCCCATCCCGATGGGACCCTCCATGTATTCATTTTAGGTATTATGGACCATATCATGAGGACAATAGACTGTGCAACCATCCCCAACTTATTGCTATATCAATATCAAGTTCTCAGCTGACATCCTATAAAGCGATCTAGTGTGCCTATCCAATAGTGAACCCATTTGCAATTACGCCGGAAATACAGTATTGCCCTCTGGACTAATGGGTGGACGGGCTCTTCTGGATGAGTGGAGATCTGGCGGAGCACCCACCAGTGACAGTGTGAGATATACAGTATACTGCAATGCAGGATACTGAAACTGCCAGGGACATCAGCCACTGACACTCGTGACAGATTCGTTGGCCCACGAGGCAGTGACTGTTGCCCGCATCTCTCCAGGCATCTATCCAGTGGCAAAATTCCAAAGCGCCAAAATTTAGAATGTAATCTCTACTCTACGGCCGTTACTCCCTCTACTACGGGTCGCAAATCAGCGGACAGTGGCAGTTTTTTCGAACAGATTCATCGCATTTTCAGAAGAGGTGGTGTGCCGACTTACGGGCAGAGGGAAAGCGCCAATGACGGCAGTTCACCCACCACTGGGTGCACTGCGTACTCTCAGTGTCTCTACGCACTGTGTAGAGACACTGAGAGGCTTCGGTTGCCTGGGTCACGAGGAGCAATAATCAGTGTGACGCTGGGTATCTATCTGACAAATACTATTTGTACCACAGTATACAAGTGTATGAACTAACTTGATGTAATATATCAGCCTCCGTATGTATTAGTCACAGAACGGACTGCACGTCATATTTATATGACGTGCAGTCCGTTCTGTAAATGTATTACATTTTACATGGTTTGTACGGCCTGGCTTCGCTGGATGAAGCCAGGTTTTGTCAGCTTGTGCGCGCCGTGCAGGCCTGGCTTCAGGACGCGGGTTCAAAAAGCCATCAATGACCTCTTCGTCTGTCAATCCACAGGATCCATCCACGCGTCCATGGCTTCACTTGCATCATCATCAGCTGCCTCATGGATAACAGTCCATGAGGTCCCAGAGTCAAAATATTGGGACCAGAATCTGGTCCCAATACTGTATTTTCCCACTGTCGGTGGGAAAACGGTGGGCCACCCCCAACCAACTTGGTGCGGGCGACTGACACCTTGATGACCAAGGTATCAGTCGCCCACACGATGCTACAGTAGTACTGTACTGTATCATGATCCATGGGAACGGCTCAATCATGAGCGACATTGGTCCCTGATACGAATCGCGTCAGACCCTCGAGCCTGGCGCTTGATTAATGCGAGTGTCTAGTTCATGTTGGTAGTATTTTGTTTGTATCACTCTATTCGCAGCATCTCGCACAGGTTTCGTACTGGCCGTCACATCACCAGTTCTCTCTCTTTCGATCTCGTTGAAACACTGACTCTTACATCGCCGTCCACGCCAGCGCCGCTGACGCGACCGCAAGAAACGCCGTCTCGAGGGATCCGCTCGTGGCCGCCGACTTGGCCGCAAGTGGCGGCGCTGGATCCACGGCGCTCTTCTTCTGCTCGGGCTGGGCGGTCGTCGAAATCGGCACGACAACAGCTTGGCTGCCGCTGCTGCTTCCACTGCTGCTGCTGCTGCTGGGCCACGACAGCGTGTCATTGCCACGGGTCGTGACGACCTTGCAGAGCGGGTTGTGAGTGCGCGTGAGCTCCGTCGTGGGGATGTCGGCGACGCCCTCCTTGAGCAGCTGCCGCATAGACCATCCCGAGAGCTTCTTGGTCTCTTCGTCGTGGCGCCACGCCCAGAACGCCCAGCCGGCGCCCGCCTGCTCGTACTCGTTCATCTGCGTCTGCCAGAACGTCTTGAGTTCGGTCGGCGTGAGCTGGATCTCGTCGATCGTCGCGAGACTCCACTCGCCGATGAAGAGCGGGTTGCCCTTCCACGGCTTGATCTTGTCTTTTACGTACGACGCCGCCGCCTTGAACACGTCGGCCTTGGACACGGACTCCCAGCCCCACTTGTAGTAGATGTGGTACTCGTGCCAGACGTTAAAGTAGTCGGGGCACGTCATAAAGTCGTCCATGGTCGGCGGGCCCTGGTTCTCGAGCCACGGCGACGTGACGATGATGCAGTCGTTGCCGTCGGCGCGGATGAGCGCGTACGCGTCCTTGTAAAACTTCTTGAGGACGTCGTAATTGGTCGGCCGGTTGGGCTCGTTCATGAGGTTCAGGCCCAGAAAGGCCGGGCTGTCGCGGTACCGGTTGGCGATGAACGTGGCGTAGTTGAGCGAGCTCTGGACGTTCTCGGGCGAGTCGCTCCACGAGGTCTTGCCCTTGACGGCGGGCGCGCTGTGGTCCATGCCGTTCTGCGACCCGCGGTGCGCGTGGAGACTGACCATGACGGCCAGGTTGTACTTGACGCCCCACTCGTTGACGAGCTTGTCGAGGTACTTGAGTCCACCCTTGGCGTACGTGGCCGTGAGCGCCGACGTGTCGCGCGTGTCTTCGTCGTTGATGATCCAGAAGCCCGTGGAGACGCGCACCGTGTTCATGCCCGACTTGGCGATCTTGGCCACGTCTTCCTCGGTGATGAAAGTCTTCCAGTGCTGCTCAAACTGCTTCGTGCCCTGCTCCTTGCCCAGCAGCGTCATGACGGCAAACTCGCCGTCGAGGCCGACGCTGGAAGACACGTTCTTGTAGAGCGGTGACGTGAAGGCCATCCAGTACTCGGCACATAGCCAGCCGCCGAGATTCGCGGCGCGGGACGCGATCTCGCCGCGGCGGATCTTGTACTGGATGTGCTCGCCGGACGCGGCCGTGGCCAGACACGCGACGACAGCGGCCACGAGCAGCCGTGGCATGAAGCGGGCCATTGGGATCTCTCAGGAATGGCGGAATGGAAAATGAGGACTTCACTGGACGCTCCGGACTGTTGTGGAATCCGGATGGGTTCCAACTTAGACAGCTGAAATCCCCTACCCCCTTTAACAACGTCAGCAGGAGGCTACACATTTGATTGGTCAAATTTGGTCCTCACACCTGAAACAGAGCACGAAAAAAAGGCATGGAAGTTCCAGGTGCCAACCGTCCTTTCGGTTCCAGGCTGGATCTTTGTTTGCTTTGCTGGACAGTGGAGTCCAGGTCGAGGTTGTTTTCCAGTCAGAGGCGAACTCCCGATGGATGGATGGAACCCACTGACCGATTTTTCGTGGGACGAAAAATCCCTTCTTCAAGACTGAAGACGTTCTTCGAGTGCCACATACGGTCATCCAAGGGAGCCTCCCAGCATCGCACCCAAGCAGAACTTTTTAGTATTTCGTTCACAGAATGCAGATGCGGTCGATCAGTAACTCGCACTACTGTATTAGGTGCATTCGTCTCTGCTGCATCTCTCGTAGCCTACGAGCCTGCGAGGCTCGTTCGTCTCTGCTGAATTCCTCAGTCTACGAGGGATTCAGCAGAGACGAATGCACCTACTGTAATACAGTAATACCAGTATCGTGTACGCCCCAAACTTACACTAATCATGTCTCTTCGCTCTGTGTTTGGATACAGTATCTCGCAACACCCAGGGCATTTTCTTCTGCTTCAACTAGAAAAGTGGAATAGTTTCGAAAGGCCCATCCGAATTTCGAACGCACTCTTGACAAGATCCAGTGTCCCATGTTCCAAGATCCAGTGTTCCACAACGCGTCTGGGCGCCCAACTTTCCAACAGTCATGGAGCCGTGCAGCAGAAGACAAGATTTGTGAATTTATGAACTTTGCTTTCCGTAAATGAAAAAGTCGGGGCAGTTGCACTGGAAACGTCTCGGGAGCACCACGCACAAGCACGAGGGATCCATCCAGTCCTCCTTACAACATCAGCACCGCCACCATCACGCCACTCGTCAGCACGGCTGTCAGCGACGCTGAAGTAAAAGAGACTCTCGTGCCCGCACTGATCTGGACATTGGTCTCTTTGCCGCTCTTGTCCTTGTCTTTGGCGTCTGGGATGGGAGCATACGGGGACGCACCGTTCTCTTGCTTCGAGACTTCGCCCGTGGTCGACTCCTGGAGCGTGATCTTGGCCTGGCCGATGGGCACGTAGGGACACTGGTACCGTGCCACCTGCGGACACGCCTCGCTCTTGACCGCGTCGCCTTCCCACTGCAGGTCCTTGAGCCTTGGCCACGCCGCCGGACACGTCGTGGGCTTGGTGCGGTCGCTCGCGGGCGTGAACGTCTGCAGCGTCGGCTCCTTGGATGTGTCCGTGCTGTTGTAGGCGCCGGCCAGCGAATCAAAGTTGGGGAACCGCACAAACTCGCAGGGCGTCGCGACGTCATCACAGTTCTCTGGGGTGAAATACCCGAGCCCATAGTTCTGCGGCCCGGCCTTTGTGAACGGGTACGGGACCGTGGACTTGGAGTTGGCGTTCTCAGTCGAGTACTCAAAGACAAAGCCGCCGTTGAAGTGCTCACTGAAGCGCTTCTGGTTCATCCACTTGGCGTCGTGGAACGTGCGCTGGCCGCCAAAGCCGTTCACGGTCGGGAACCCCTCGCTCGTGCACCCAAACTCGGTGATGATGGTCGGGATCGAGTACTTGTACCCGTCGAAACTCTTCTTGAGCTGCTCAAAGCCGCTGCCCACGGCCGGATCCTCACTGTCGCCGCAGTGCACGTACGTGTTGATGCCGTACCACTCGGCCGACTCGAGCTCGTCCTGCGGGTCCGTGCGGCAGTTGTAGTACTGCGCATTGTCGTCGCGGTTCGTGTCGGCCACGACCAGCCCCACAGGGATCTGCCGCATGGTCGGACACGACTTGATGTAGGCGCGCATGTCGCGCACAAACTTTTTCTGGCACGGTGCGTTCCACTCCGGCGGATTGCCGCCCGTGCGGTGGTTCACTTCGTTGCCGCCCGAAAAGCCAATGACGTTGTCGTACTTGGAGAAGTTCTGGATGATCTTCTCGCCGCGTTTCTTGTAGGACGCCGGGTAGCACGCCGGCGCCTTGTCGGGCGTGATCTCGCAGCCCTTGCAGCTCGAACCCAGGTCCACAATGACGTAGATGCCGGCCGACTGCAGCGCGCACATAAAGTCGGTGTGGTCGCCGTCCGGGTCCACGGCGTACAGGCGGATGGCGTTGGCGCTGAGCGCGACGAAGTGCGGGAGGTCGCGGCCCCAAATGTGCTGGTGTTGGTTCGTGAAAAAGTCGAGGTTGTTGGCGTCGAGCGCGCCGGCGTTGGGGCGCGGGTAGTAGTTGACGCCGCGCATGCCAAAGTACTGGCCCGTGACGGCGTCAAAGAAGCGGTAGCCTTTGATCACGAGCGGGTTGGTGCCTTTGCCCTGCGTCGACGCAGTACTACTCGTTGAAGACTGGCCAGGCGGCGACTCGGTGGCTGCGACTCCGTTCTCGTTGGCGTTCGCGTTGGTGGCCGGTGGTGGCGGTGGGACAGCGGCAACCTGGGTCTGACCCAGCGGCACACTGGCGGCACCAGCCGAGGCAGGCACTTGAGGAGGAAGGGGCGGCGAGCCAGCGGCGGGGGAGATCGGGTTCTGTTGGGAGGCGGCGCCGCCACCGATCGGTTCAGCGGACGCCATCTTCATGAGCACGACCGCGAGGACAAGCGCGGGCGTCCAGAGCTTGACCATGATGGAGAGGAGTGTAGAGGGAGAGGGGGTTGCTTGTAGGGAAGCGGGCGAATCGCACAGTGAGTGAGATCACAATGCCTATCAGTCCGTCTTCAACTGGGTACGTGGGCTCTCTCCGAGTGGGACAATCGCCCACGCACCACACACGCGACGCGGACGAACTGGCCATGGGATCTGCCGCGCCTGAGAAAAAATGGCGTTTGTGGCCGACTCAACTGATACGCGGGAACGAGCGCCGAACGAGGAGACCGTCCCAGCACGCTCATCGCATACTGACATGCCCAGCACAGATAGAATTGGTGATGGCCATCAAGGGGCAACGCCGCCAGCAGAATCCCATGTGTGCTGGCACCGCACTCTCAGTTTAGCACATGAGTTCAGTCTTTCTATTTTCGAAGAAAACAATACATTGACAAGATAAGATGGCTACACTGGCCGTTTGGTCACTCGATGATGCGCAGCACGGGGCGCGTCGCATGGCGCAGCTCGGCCGGCAGAATATTCTCGTGGTAGTGCTGCTCGTGGGTCGCGTAAAGCGCCAGCAGCGCGTCCCTGTACAGTGTCTGGTACTTGAGCACGTCGGCTTCACTGGGGGTTTCAATCAGCGGCACCGGAATCGGTTTGCCCATGACCACATGCACGGGGACCCGACGCGGCATGATGCCCACGGGGCAGCCGAGAATGCCAACACCAATGGACACGGGCGGAGAAAACTTGAAGACCCGAAGGAACAGTTCCTGCACGCGCCGCAAGAGGGAGCCTTCCGGGTTCGCAACCTGGTGGTACAAGTCGTTCTCGCCAAAGTGGAAGACGGGGACAAGCGGCGTGCCGGTCGAGAGCGCGAGGCGGATGATGCCCTTGCGCTTGTTGAGAATGATATCGTACTTGCCCGGGCGGGCGTGGAGCGCCTACGTTTTGGAAGACGTCGTAGGTCAGTACAGGTCTCAGTTCATTGGACTTCGTAATGTAGTGGGTTACCTCGGCGGCCCCGCCGAGCACGACGGCGGTCGAGCGGTTGCGCTTGAGCGCCCCCTGGAGCGACTTGAACCCGGCGTCCAGAAAGCCCACGGCCAGCAGAATGTCGCGCCAGAACGGCAGATAGAAGTTGATCCCCACCTGCGTCGTAAGTCAGTACGTACGTACGAAGGATTCACATATCCTGGTTTGTAGTATTCCTACCGTCGCGAGCGCAATGTCGAGGTCGCCGTTGTTGCGGGAGATGCCGAGCGAGTCGGCCGCAAACGAGAGCCACGCGCTAATGCCGATGATGCCGTGCGGGTGGATCACAAAGAGGTATCTCTTGGCCGCGTCAAAGGGCACTTCCTGGTGGAGCGTCAGCGGAAAGTACGCGCGGAACGACTCCCACCACCACGCGCGACGGAACGCCCGCACGGCACGGCCCCTCCCGTTGAACGCGACGCGGTCAAAGAGCGCGGCCCATGCCAACAGCTACAATAGATAGGAGTCAGTTATACGACTGTAATGAACTGAAGTGACGAACGCACGGTGAGCTCGAGGGCGACGCCCAGCGGGCCCAGCAGCAGCAGCACGATGTTGAGGCCGCTGCAGACGCCGACAAAGACCGCGAAGAAGGGCACTCCGACGCCCAGGAGGTTGAGGCGGCGCGCGAGCGAGGCACTCGTCATGGACACTATCAATACAGATTCTCTGCTTTTCCCGGTGTGATGGCTGTCATGTGGGACGCGTCCTCACGTCGGGGGCGGACGGGGTACAATGTGGATACACTTCATCCACCAATCCAAACGCTCTATTCGTGGAGCGCCAAATGTTCAACGTTGATTACGTTATCTCAGTACCCTCAAATGGGTACTCAATCCAAATCTCATATCGCCAGCACGCCGGCACGCAGCAGGCCGCGCATGGACCAGCCCGAGCGCGTGCCACGCGTGTCGTCCGCGTGGCGCCACGACCAAAAGAAAAAGCCCCCGCGCGCGCCACTGAAGCTCGCGAGCTGCGTTTGCCCAAACGCACGCATCTCTTGCGGGTCGGCAAACGGCGCGTACTGGTCCCACACGCCGAGGCTCCACTCGCTGATGGTCAGGGGATTGCCCGTCCACTGCGCCACGCGCGCGCCGTACGCCGCCGCGGCTCCGATGAGCTGCGCCTCGTTCTTGCCTTCGTAGCCCCACTTGTAGTACGGGTGCCACTCGATCCAGACGTGGCGCTGGCCGCGCAAGACGTCTTCCAGGAACGGCGCCGTCTGCTCGCTCAGCATGGGCGCGAGCACGAGCACGCAGTCGTCGCCGCGCGCGCGCAGCTGCGCGTGGACACTGGTATAGTACTCGACCACCGCCGCGGGCGCCGTCGGGTACTCGGGCTCGTTCATGAGACTCATGCCTAGAAACGCCGGCGACGCCCGGTACCGCGCGGCGAGAAAGAGCGCGAGCGCGGCCGAGTCGGCCTTGTTCCCAGGCGACTCGCTCCACTGCTTGACGTTGGGCAGCGGCGACGCGCTGTGGTCCTTACCGTTCTGCGAGCCGCGGTGCGCGTGGAGACTGAGCAGCACGGCGACATTGTGCGTGACGGCCCAGTCGTTCACGAGCCGGTCGAGGTACTTGAGCGCGCCGGGGGCAAAGACGCGGGCCTGGTCGTCGCCAGCGTCCACGGGCTCGCGGATCCAAAAGCCCACGGGCACGCGCACGGCGTTCAGCCCAAAGCGCGCGAGCTCGGCAATGTCGGGCTCCGTGATCCACGTGGCGCGGTGCTGCTCAAAGCGCGCGTCGCCCTGGGCGTGGCCCAGAAACTGCATGGTCGCAAACTCGCCGCGCTCGGCAATGTCGGACGGCACGCCGCGCCAGATGTCGGCGTCGTACGTCATCCAGCGCTCGGCCACGAGCCAGCCGCCGAGGTTCACGCCCTTGGGGCGCACGTCCCCGCGGCGGAGCGCCGCCTGGATGTGCTCGCCCGACGTGGCGGCGGGAAGAAGAAGAGGGAGAAGAAGCAGCAGCGAGAGGAGCGGTGCCATGGCAGGGGAAGAGAAGATTCTCGAGTGAGAGGTGAGTGAGTGAGTGAAAGGGAGGGAGGGCTCTCAATCTGCTGCCCGTCAGGAGGGAGGAGAGCGAGAGAGAGAGAGAGATGCTGGGCGGTTTCTTTGAAAGCCCTCGGAAAAGCTACTGCATGTGTATAGTCCAACTGGTCCTTCTCCCTGTCGCTTCCCTCACACCACGTCGCCACGCGCGGGACTCGAGGGGGTCGACCCGCCGCCCGTACGCAAAATGTCTTTGTGCCTCAGCTCGTAGGCCACTTCGGCCGCCGCGGGCCGCTCTTTCGGGTCGAACGCGAGGCAGCGTTCGGCCAAGAGCCGGAGCTTCTCGGGGCAGTTCTCGGAAAACGACACGCGCAGGGAGCCCGTGGCCACGCGCTGGAGAATCGTAAAGTCGCTGAGCTTGTCGCCCGTGGGGGTCTTGGCGTCCGAGAAGGGCAGCGCGTGCGTGTCGAGCTCCGAGAGGATGACGCCAAAGGCGTAGATGTCGACGGCCTCGGTGTAGTGGGTCTCGCCGCGCGCGAGCTCGGGCGCGAGCCAGCGCGTGGTGCCGACGCCGACGGTCATGTCGGCGTCGCGCTTGGCGGCCGAGATGCCAAAGTCGCCGAGCTTGGCGCCCTTTTTGGCGTCCACGAGCAGGTTGCGCGACTTGAGGTCGCGGTGGATGATCATGGGCGAGAGCGAGTGGAGGTAGACGAGCGCGTCGATCGTGTCGCGCGCAAAGGGCAGCTTGAGGCTCCAGGCCAGCGATTTGGACGCCGCGTCGAGATACGAGCGCAGGTCGCCGCTGTCCATGAACTCGGTCACGGCCATCATGTCGCTCACGCGCGTCCACGCGACGCCAATGAACTCTACGATCTTGGGGTGCTGCAGCCACGCCATGAGCTTGATCTCGCGGATAAAGTCTTCGTTGGCCTCAAACGACTGGGTCTCAACCAGCAGCTTTTTCACGGCCACTTTGGTGCCGCGGTACCGCGCGCTCCAGACTTCGCCGTAAGCGCCCTTGGCGATGCGCTTGACAAGTTTGATGGCGTCGTACTCGAGCCGCCAGGTCACGAGCACGGGGTCGTTGGACGGGAAGAGCTTGTCGCCGGCCGCGAGCTCGTGCGCGTACGTGCCGCGCTTGGCACTGTCGAAGAAGAGCGGCGTCTCTTCGTGGAGCGCACCACGCAGGCGCGCCGTGCGGCGCCGCGAGAGGCACGTGTAGAGTCCGCCGAGACAGCCGAGCGCCAGCAGGACGAGCACGGCGCCGTACGCGATGTAGGTCGTCTGCCGCGTGCCGTCGTTGTCCTTGACGCTCGCGGGCGTCACATCCACGGGGACAGAGGCATTGGCGCCACTGGCCGTCGACGGGGAGCCGGGCGCGACGGGCTGCACAATGATGATGGGCACGGACGTCTTGGCGTCTTTGAGGCGACACACACGCGCGCCCTTGAGGTTGACGAGCTCGCTGCCGTTGGCGCACGCCGAGACCTGCACAAAGTCGGCGCGGAAGTCGCTGAGGCCGGCGTAGAAGTCGAACTCGGCCTCAGTGATGGAGTCGAGTTTGAAGAGGTTGCGCGAGAGCACGAGCGACGTGAGCTGCGCCATCTGGAAGACGCTCGGCGGTACGCCCTTGAGCGCGTTGGCCGAGAGGTCCCTGATGAGTACTAGGTTAGAATAATCCTCATGGGAGCAAAGATGCAGTCAACGTACAGGGTCTGCAGCGACGGGATGGCGGCGTCAAAGGCGGTGAGGGCGTTCTGGGTCATGTTGCTAAGGGAACAAGAGAGAGGGGGAGTGAGGGAGGGACGCTGTCGTGGGTGTTGGGAGCTGCAGGCATGAGCACGCACAGCACGGTGAGCTTGGCGCTGGCGACAAACGCCTTGTCGACCGCCGCGATCTGGTTGCCCGCCAAGCTTCTACAGCGTCTGTTAGATTCGCCTATCACGACAGAATGGGTCAGCGGAATGCCCGTACGTACAGTGACGTGAGGCTCGTGAGCGAGTTGAGCTCGGGCGGCGACGCGCTGAGCTTGCAGTTACTGAGCACACTACACGAGCCACGCACGTGAGTTTCCTACACCACAGAGAGAAGCCCACGCCAACGCACAGGGTCTCGACGGTCGTGGGGAGCGTGAGGTTGCTGAGCACCGTCGACATGTCCCAGTTCGTCAGCGTGCTGTTGATACCGGTCCCACACCGTCAGCACTCGTCCCCCAGTCTCTGTAGTCCAGTAGAAAGCCAACGCACATGGAGTTGAATTTGTCGCCAGCCGAGAAGGCGTCGCTGGGCACGAACGGCTTGCCCTTGCCGTCGTACTTGTACGCGTCCCCATCGATCGTCGGGCCGCCAAAGAATCCGCCCTGCGCCGCCGGCAGCAGCAGCAGCAGCGTCGTCAGCGTCCGCATGTCAATACTAAACGAAAGTGAGGTGAGACAGAAATTGGAATGACTTGGATCGCTCCAATAGTGGCCTGTCCAACCGCCCAGCGGATCCGCTGGTCCGCTGCTTCTGGATGCTGATTGGTGGAGCTCGGCAATCGTGGAGCCGCTCCGCACCTCTTCATGTTCGTGTTGAAGGGATCAGGTACTTTGGCTCTCCCTAGTAACCATGCAGGCGGACGCGTCGCTGGACGACCGCGTCGCGCGTCTCGTGGACCAAATGCTGTCGCTCGAGAGCGTGCGCGACTGGAAAAACGCCTTGAAACGAGAGCTCGCGGCGCCGACGTACGCGCTCGACGCGCTGAAGTCGCCCACCCACGCGCCGCTGCGACGCGTGCTCGAGTCGCTCGGCCTCGTAGCGTCGCTCAAGCGCGTCGTCATTGATCTCCACGACGAGACCACGCGCCAAGCCCAAGAGGCAGCTCGCCGTCAGGCGGAACAAGAGCAGGCCGCGCTTGTGCCGCGTGGAAGCGGAAGTGAACTGGACGTAGTCGCTGCGGCTCGTGACCGCTGGGAGAAGATCACGCGTGATGAGCTGCTCCGGTCGGCGAGCGAGCACAAGAGACCGCTACTGTCACGGCGAGAGGCGAGTGAAAATGTGCTATCGGATACTGGGACGGCCGGTGGGAAGGAAATGGACGACGAGGCGGCAGTGCTGCCCGGCACGAACACGCCGCCGTCACGAACCTCTTCCAAGCCACCACTGTCGACTCGGTTCCTCTACGACAGCAACGATCTGCTCCACATTCTCCAGGCCATCCAGCCGACCAACCGCTCCGCCAGCACCACCAGTGCGGACGCCGTGGCATCCTGGGGCTCCATTCAGCTTCACTTCCACTCGCCATCGACGCTCGCGCTGCGCCGCACGTTCGCGGAACTCGCCCCTCTTCATGGCCAGATCGGCGTCGACGACCTCTTCCCTCTCGATCGCCACGCCTTTGTCGCCGAGAAGCTCCGCGTCGGCGACGTCGTCTCCACCGTCCACCACCACAGCGCGGCCATGGCGAGACAGTACGCCAAGACGGGCTGCCCCACGAGCCTGCGCGCGGCCGTATGGCGCCAGGCGCTCGGCCCGCACGCGTCGGTCTCGGCTGCGTACTTTGAGAAGCTGGAAGACCAGGTCTCGCGGTGGCGCTACGCCACGGACGACATGTACCTGCTCGATCTCCAGCGCGCGGTCGACGCGTCCGACTATTTCGTCTTCCAGGATCCGCTCGAGCGCGTCGTCATGGCCTTCACGCGCGACGCCGAAGTCTGGACGCGCGCGCCGCAGGTCAACGGCGCCGTGCGGCTCAGCGACGCCGAGTTTGCCCACGTGACTAGAGACCAGCAAGAGATGCCCTCGAACGCCATGGTGCCGCCCAACGGCGTCCTGCCCTTCAGCGGACTCGTGCTCTACGTCGCGCCGCTCGCGTACGTCTATGGGGACGACGCACCGCAGCTCTACTTTGTCTTTCGGGAACTGTACGTACAGTACTGGAGCCGCCTCAACGCCGTGGCCACGATTCTCCCGCTCTGTCGGCTCTTTGAAGAGCTCGTGACGCGGTCGTCGCCCGCGGCCGTGTGCCATCTACTCAACATCGGCCTCTCGCCCTTGAGCGTCGCCTTTCCGTGGCTCCAGGCCGCGTTCTCGGGCGTGCTCGAGATCCAGCAGGTGCTGCTGCTCTGGGACCGCGTGGTCGGGTTCGATTCGCTGGAGCTGCTCGCGGTCTGCGCGGCCGCGCTGTTTCACTTGCGAGAGAGTGAATGGGAACGCGTCGGGACGGCCGAGGACGCGTGTGCGCTCTACGCCGAGCTACTGGACGTGCAGGTGATGCCGCTTTTGCAGGAGTACCTGTTTTTGCTTTCATAGAGTCGAAAGGCTGCGTCTGCGGGTGGATTAAATACGCTCCGTCCGTGACGGACTGCGGGTCTCAGTTCTCATTATCTTCCTCTTCTTCTTCCTCCTCTATCCTTGGTCTGCTCAACGCACCACAACTTCGTCGGCGTGGCGAAAGACCCGCAGCACGGCCGTACGGAAGCGGTCGTACGAGTCATACTGCGGGAGTACGAGCGTTCGCGTCGCTGGAGTCAGCACGGGCGCCAGTGCATTCTCCTCTGCGTCCCTCTCGTCTGAGGCCACCGCCTGGAACCGCTCAATCCGCACCCTCGGTGGGGCGGCGTCGCTCTCGTCCACGGCAAATAGCGCGCGCTGCGCGTGGCGAAACGACCCGGCGAGCCACAAGACTAGCGCGACGCGCTCGTCCTCGACCAGCTCTCGCACGAGGCGCCTCCACCAGCCTTTGGTTCCTCTGTCTTCTTCTGGGTCGGCAGATCCAGGAAACCCTGTCCACTCGATCGCGTTCACCCAGTCCATGGCCGAGACCTGGAGCGAGTGCGTGCGTGCGTTCAGCACGATCCGTAGCTCCTCGGGCTGAAGCAGCGAGAGCGTGGCCGGCAACACGCCGTCGAAGCCGACGGCAAAGCTCTCGGCAAACACGCGCAACGTGAACGCGTCGAGCCCGCTGACAGGCTCGACGCGCTGGCCGACGACGGCGCTCAAAAAGTCCGTGGCAAACTCGAACACGTCGCTGACGGGGACGTCACTCAGAACCAAGTACGCGACCAGTTGGCCCAGCACGAAATACTCGCGCAGCGTCTCGGGGTCGTCGGCTTTGCGGTGCGGCGACGGCGCCAGTGTCGCGTCCGTTTCACTCCGCACCAGTAGACCCCTCGAGGGGTGCAGGAGTCCAGCGAGAAGCCGCACGAGCACGAGCGTCAAGCTGTCTAGCCGCAGATTCCCACCGCGTGAGATGGCAACGCGGAGCCGCCGCGCGCGAAAGACGAGAGGGTCCAAGTCGCGCGTCTGGACAACAAACTGCTGCCAGTAGCACTCGCCCATGGACGACGAGAGCGTGATCTCCACCTCTGGTTCGCTCACAGTTGACCGTTGGACGGACGGGAAGACAGTCCCGTAGAGATAGTCGAGTTTACAGTCGACACGCACGAATGATCGGTGGAGTCCAAGCAGTTGGTCTAGCTCGTCCAGCAGCGGCGTGTGGTACTGGATCCAGTCGTTGACGATCCCATAACTCGTCGGGTCGCTAATGACCGATCGCATCCACTGCCGGAGTGCGTCGTGGTGGCGGAAGTTGCGAGCCAGCACACTCAGGTGCCGCAGCTGCCTCTCTACATCATAACACAGGAGCTGCTGGCGACACGCGGGGGAGGTCGTGGTAAGCAACAGGGGGATCCACTGCATGCCGTCGATGGCGGCCACGTCGAGTCGACCGCGACGATTCGTGAGCAGCACTTGAAGACACTTGGAGCGCTGCTTGCGTGCTGCGAGATGGAGCGCCGTCTCCCCAGAGTCAAACGTGACGGCGTGGATGTCGGTCTGCTTCTGGTGGCACAAGGTCCACAGCAGTGCGTGGTTGCCCGCTTGCGCCGTGAAGTGGAGCGGCGTCCACCCGCGCGGGTCTCGTGCGTTCAGACATTCGCCCAACACATCAATGTCCAGCAGCTCATCCAAGAGTTGGGCGACGTAGCTCGCCTTTTGGACGAGGTCACCACCTCCGGACGCCCGACAGAGGTACATGAGCGGCGTCAGGCGCTCGGGTGACTTGTCAATTCCCATGGGCGGCTGCACCGCGAGGATCTGCCTCACAATCTCGACCGTGTGTTGGTTCACGACCTGACAGGCGAAATGGATCGGCATCGCGCCGTCGAAATCGCTCGTCACGCACAGCGACTGGTCGTTTTGGAGCAGAGGCAGACAGTACGAGTTGAGGAGACTGGACGTGAGTAGACGGTGGAGCGGCATTTGGCCTCGCAGGTCTTGGTGGTGCACGAGCCCCTTTGCGGCGTTCATCAGATAGACTACGACGGCAGGGCTCTCGCTCTCGGCCGCGTAGTGGAGCACGTTGCGACTGTGGGCGTCCAACGCAAACAAGTTGATCTTATATCGTCGCACGAGCCGTCGCACGGCGTGGGCCAGTCCGTGGCGAGCGGCCTCCATCAAAAGCGTCACGCGAGAGGAGTCGAAGGGGCCCGTCATGAGCTCCATGGCGTCTTCGTTCTCTTCCAAAAGCTTGAGCAACTGCTTTTGGTTGCGACTCGCGCAACACAGCGAGAGCCACTGGCGCAGTTGAGACTTAGCTTCACTATACCGCTTCGTGTACGCCTCTTGATCACAGTTGGAGCAGCAGTATTTCTCTGGGAGGTCTGCAGTCGCGCCCCCTCGGCGAACCAGGAAGCCAACGCACTCGGCGTGCTGCCACACGCCGCACTCTTCTTGCCAGCACTGCACCCATTGGCCCGTGTACCGCCCGACAGTCTTGACCCCACAGACGCAGCGAACTTCCCCCATGAGCAATGCACCATCATCTCCCTCCTTGTCGCCATCGTCGTCGTCATCCACGTCCGAGAACGCGTCCACGTCAATCTCGACCGCCACTTCTTCTTCCGTCTCCGCCACCACCTCTTCCGTCCCGTTGGCCTCTTCTGTCTTCTCACGCGTCCGCTTCTGCTTCTTTTTGCCGCTTCTCTTCTTCTCCTTGTCCTTGTCCTTATCCTTATCCTTATCCTTATCCTTTTTCTTCTTCTTCTTCTTCTTCTTCACTGCATTCTCGTCTTCTTCCTCGTCGCTATCGTCAATCACAATGATAGGCACGTCGTCCTTCCCGCTGATCCTCTCTGGTGGATCTGCTGTTGCCCTGCGCAGTCGCCTGAGCCGCTTACGTCGCTGCTTGGCCGTCTCTCCAGCGGCGGCCGTCGCTCTGCTGCTCTTCCGCAGTGCCGCTTCCAACAAATCGTCCGACTCGTCACTCTCGCTTGTCGCCGCCGCCTGTGACCACTTGAGTCGCTTGCGTTGGTGCTGTTTCGTCGACTCGGGCGAGGCCTCTCGCTTTTTCTTCTCCTTCCTCTTTTCTTTTGTCTCCTTCTCTCGCACGGGCGACCGCTGAGACGGCGAGCGAGACTCTCTCTCTTTGTCCTTTCTCTTCTTCCGCTCCTTCTCTCTGTCTCGCATTGGGGATGCCCCTTCTCTTTGAGAAGACTCTCTCTGTTTCTTCTTCTTTCCCTTGATGCGACGCTCTCGATCAGGCGATTTCCCCGTGTGGTGTTCCTTGCTCTTTTGCTTGTGCTGCAGATGGTGTTCGTCGGGCAATCGTTTCGCTGGCGGCTGCGCTGCTGGCGGGGGCAGCGTGATTGGTGGGGGCGGCAGAGTCTGCTGCAGTTCCACTGGCCGCTCTTGCGATGGCCGCGGCGGCGTAGGCGGATTCGGCGGGCGCTGCGAGAGGCTCGCGACCGTCGGGTGTGGCTGCGGTATCCTACTGTGGGCACTATTGGAATGGTGGTGGCGCTGCTGCTGCGGTTGAACTGGTGGCTGTGGACGAGGCATCGCGTGGTGAGACGGCACAGACTGCGAGGGAGAGGGCGACGGGTAGTGGTGCAGTGCGGGCGCAGGACGCTGCGGTGGATGGACATGGCCATTCGGAGGCGGCAGCGGTGCGTTCGGGAGGTATCGATACAGCGGCTGGTTGTTGGCAAGGTTAGGCGTGGTGGTGAACGTCTGCTGGCGGTGGTGGTGGTGGTGGGAAGGAGGGGGCATGAGGTGCTGGTTGGTCGCGATCTGGGGCGGTCGGGACTGCTGTGGAGGCTGGCTATTTGAATACTGCGGATGGCTCGGCTGCGGTGGTGGCATCGACTGGCTGGCTACTACAAAAGACGGTTGCGGAGGATGTGGCATCATTCGCGGGGGTTGGGAATGGGAATGGGTACTCGTGTGCGGTCTCTGCTGCTGTGGTGGTGGTGGTGTCGGCTGTCGCTGCACAGGCGTCGCTCTTGCTGCTTCTGCCGTCAGGCGTCGGTCCTTCACGTCCGCGGTACTCTGGCCCGCGGTCGCATTCGCCTGTGTGTTGGTCTGCACCAGCAGTCGCCGTCGTAGCTGCTCGTAGAGCTTCTGGAATTCCGGGTGATGGAGCCACAATTCAATCTCGGTGCGGTACCGCGACCAGCTCTGCGGGTGCACGCGGTTGTGGAAGGCCCACGAGTTGATCGAGTTGACGTAGAACTCTTGGAGCAGCGTCGGCGACTGCGACGCCATGAGCTCGATGGGGATCCACGACTCGCGGCTGTTGCGCCACCGCACGCGCACGAGTTCCCACCTCACGTTGGGCACGATGGCATGGCCAGTGGGCGGATACGTGTAGCACTGCACGAGGTCGAGCACCTTGACGACGCCCCACGGCGCGAGCGGCGGCGGCAGCGGCAGCAGCGAGCGGCCCGGGAGGTCTTCTAATCGCAGCTCGAGGGTTGCCGTCTTGGCGTACATGTCGCCCGTGCGCGCCATGACAATGAACTGGCGCGTCACGCGGAAGCGCCGGTAGACGTGGCGGTGCTCGGGCGGACAGTGGATCGCGAGCTGCTGCAGGAACGCCAGCGGCACGAGCGGACGCACGCGCAGGTCGCCTTGCTGCGGCACGACGATGCGCTGCGGCGGCCGCGCGGGAAGCGGCGGGTACAACCGCGTGCGCGCGTCCATATGGGACCTTGTGGGGGCGGCGGCGGTAGACGAGCTATGGAGGCCGGAATCGCGTGGTTGAACGCGCAGCTCAGCCGTACAGAGACGCAGCGATGCGGTGGACGCGAGTGGCGCTCGTGTGCGCGACAGTGGACACAAGAAGCCGCGGGAGGCGCGAGAAGCGGAGGGGTCCCGTTCGCCCTCCTTGATGCGATGGCCGTTGTGACCCCCGCGCTCCCAAAACTGAAGGGGCCACTGTTTGGGCTAGCGTAGTGTAGTCCACGTTACTACTGACATGTTGCAGGAACGTTGCAGGAAGACAGTACCCCGATAGAGTGACCTACCAGGGTGTCACTATGAGCGGATCCGCCCAGTGGTTTGAGAGGAGGTTGGATTCCCATTTTGTGGGGACGAGCCGAGCCCACCACCACAACGCAGCAAAGGCGATGACGGACGAGAGGACGCCACCGGCGGCGGACGTGCCAGCGCGGCGTGTCGCACTGCGACGCCACACGACGGGCGCCGTGAGTCTGGGCGACGTGGCCGACGTCGCGCTCGAGACGGACGACGTCGACGTGCAGCTCATCCAGTCGGACACGAAGAAGCAGTTCCTCAAGCACTCGAGCGTGCTGCTGGCCGGCGGCATCGCCGGCAGCGCCGGCAAGACCGTGACGGCGCCGCTGAGCCGGCTCACGATTCTCTTCCAGGTGCATTCCATGGTCTCGACGCGCCACACGGACAAGTTCTCGTCGAGTCTCCTGGGCGCGTTCACCAAGGTCGTGCGCAACGAGGGCTTTCTGTCGCTGTGGAAGGGCAACGGCGCGAGCGTGCTCCACCGGTTCCCGTACTCGGCAGTCAACTTTTTCACGTTCGAGATGGTCAAGACGACGCTCATCGCGCAGCAGCACCCGCAGTTTACGGAGAACTCGTGGACCACGATGTTTGCCTCGGGCGCGCTGGCGGGCGCCGTCGCGACGCTCGCGTGCTACCCGATCGATCTCATCCGCACGCGGCTGGCCACGCAGCTCAACTCGGACATCCGGTACCACGGCATTGTCCACGCGGCGCAGCGCATCCGCGCCGAGGAAGGCTTCTTCGGTCTCTACCGCGGCCTCGGCGCCACGCTCATGGTCACGGTGCCCAATCTCGCCATCAACTTCACGCTCTACGAAGGCTTCAAGGCCCGCATGAAGGTCTTCCGCCGGAACCAGCTCACTGTGGATGACGACGACGACGAGGCCGGAAACCTCAAGGCCATGGACACGCTGCTGTGCGGCGGGCTCTCGGGCATTGCGTCGTCGCTCGTGACGTTTCCCGTCGACGTGGTGCGGCGCCGCCTCCAGATCTCGGCCATCCACGCGCACAATCTGCCGCCGACGCCGCTCGCGATCGCTGCCGAGCTGTACGCGACGCAGGGCCTGCGCGGCTTCTACCGCGGGCTCGCGCCCGAGCTCATGAAAGTCGTGCCCATGGTCGGCATCACGTTCGGCACGTTTGAGAAGTTAAAAAATATGCTCGTCATTGATGAATAGAAAGAACCGTGGGTAGGCACGGCGATTCTACTCTTGTTGTCGACTAAAACAAATATTAAGTGAGACTTAGAATGGTATTAACACCCCTTCATTCAGGAAGTGATCCTTTCAGCACGGCTGACGGTGGTGATGAAATGCGTATGTATTTTAGGATGAGTGGGATAGGGGGGAAACCCAGTGGGGACGACCTCATGGAGAGAATACTAATGGTACAGTGAGGAAGAAGCCCGGTGCCCGTCGGGTGCCTTTCATCTATTCCTCCTCCCCCCGCGTACGCTCTTCTTCCAGTGGAAGAGACGACGCGATCGTGATGGAGATGAGAGGGGGATAGCGACTCTCAGCGGCGGAATCCACAGGACACCGTGGGGCGGGCGGGAGGGGGGTTGATAGTGTACAGTCCCGATAGAGGTCGAGCCGAGGGAGGAGAAGAGGAAAGGAGATCCCATTTTAGAGAGGATGTGTGAGTTAGATGGACACGGACGAGATCTTGGTCGGTCGCGCGGGGCCCCACTCGTTCTCGAGCTGCACGTACTCGCCCTCGGGCGGCGGCAGGCAAATCTCGAGTTCCCACGGCGTCGCGTTCACGTCTTCCGTGTGTTTCCACGTGAGCACGACGGGCGCGCTGTCGTTCTTTTCCAACAGCGCCTGCACTTGCCGCAGGATCTGGCCCTTGGATTTGTTCACCACGAGTCGGTGGTTGATGGCGTAGAGCGTGTCGCCGACGCGGAGACCGCCGCTGGCCTCGGCGGGGCCCTTGACGCCGCTCCAGCTTGTGGGGTTCGGGCCCTGCACGCGGTCGCGCGGCACGAACCGCTTGGCGTCGACGCGGTAGTAGTCCGTGATCACGACCTCGGCGTTCTGCATTAACCGGCTGCCGCGGGTCTTGACCACGAGCCCGAGCCGCTTGAAAAAGTCGTGCTTGCGCGCGCCGCCGTCGAGGAACGGCAGTTTGCCGCGCGGGCCGATCTGCGCATCCTCGATGGGCGTGCCGTCGGCGTCCAGTCCGCCCACGCGGACTTCGGTCTGCCGGTCGTGGCTCAGACTCGTGGCGTAGATGGGGCCGACGTAAAAGTCGCCGCCGGGCATGCCGCTGCGGGACGATCCCTGGCCCATTGTGGAGGTGTGGTAGTTGGATTCGAGAGCACGTGCGGGAGTGGGCTGCGTGTGGTCGCGGGGGTAGGCGGCGTCGCGATGGGGCGGTCGCTTCTCTTGTGAGGGTGTCTGTATGTGGATGTACCGCTTCGCCCCACAAGAGGGAACTCCTCCCAGCTGCTCTGGGGGACCCACTCTAATTCGGGACCGACCTGACTCCCGTCCCGCATGGGGAAGAGAGGGGTCCCTTTTATAGTTTTAAAATACGGGACAGGCGCCAAAGTTTCCGGAAACATGCTCTGCACAGAGAGAGCAGGTGGCTGGATGGGGGGAACCACTCACAGAAAGTTCGTTCGCAGAAAAGAAAAGAGAAAAAAAATGGCTCCACAAGGGTGGGACAAAATGGACAGAAAACCCCGAGGAGTGAATTCTGGCCGTCCAAATCACCCGCAGTGTATCCGATATCCGTGACTCACTTGTTGGCAACTTTGTTGGTAATACGAGTATACACTGTCTCGCTGTGTACAGTCCACGAAATTATCCGGACACATCCGGCATCCCACAGATTCAACTTGATGTCGTACTTATTCGAATTTGTACCCCCGTGGGAGACGAGAGGATACCGGGGGAGAAGTGAGAGGGGACGAGAATGCTGCTGCTTGCGCGCCGCGGGCTGCGCGCGTCTGCTCTACGCGCCTCCCACACGGCGGCACTATCGACCAATGTCTCGTCTGCGCCCTCTTCTACGGAATCCGCCATGCGCCCAGCCACCAAGCGGCTCGTGGACGGCGTCATCGGCGGCAACCGCACGGCGCTCAGTCGCGCCATCACCCTCGGTGCGTTCAGTGCTCCTCTTTAGCTTCTACAGAACCCCATACTGATCCATCATGCGCAGCCGAGTCGTCACTCAAGAGCGATGAGGCGCAGGCCGAGCTCATGCTGGACGCTGTGCTCAAGAAGCGGCGCGGCGTGAGCCACCGTCAGGCCGTCGTGCCGGGGCTCACGTCCTTTCGGCTGGGCATCTCGGGTCCTCCAGGCGCCGGCAAGTCGACCTTCATCGAGGCGCTCGGGCTCTCGCTCACTGCCAAGGGACACAAGGTCGCCGTGCTGGCGATCGATCCGTCCTCTTCGCGAACGGGCGGGTCGATCCTGGGCGACAAGACGCGCATGACCCATTTGTCGAATGATCCGCACGCTTTCGTGCGGCCGTCGCCGTCGCGCGGGACGCTCGGAGGCGTCGCGCAGCACACGAACGACATTGTGTTGCTGTGTGAGGCCGCCGGGTACGATATTATCTTGGTGGAGAGCGTGGGCGTGGGCCAGTCAGAGATTGTGATTGACGACACGGTCGACATGGTCATGCTGCTGCTCCCACCGGCCGGCGGCGACGAGCTCCAGGGCTCCAAGAAGGGCATCATGGAGATTGCCGACATGGTCGTGGTCAATAAGGCCGATGGCGATCTGAAGAGGTACGGGGCGGTCGGTGCTGTCCTGCACGGTCTGAACTAACGACGTCGGTGTCCTACATTAGTGCCGCCAAGCACGCCGCGGTTGACGTCATGCACGCGTTCCAGCTCATGCGGCGGAAAGATCCCGACTGGGAGCCCAAGGTGAAGCTGTGCTCGGCCATGGAGAAGACGGGCGTGGACAAGGTGTGGGAGGTTGTGGAAGAGTACCGCTCGACCATGGGCGCGCTGGGGAAGATCGTCGAGAAGCGCAACTATCAGTCGACCAAGTGGCTCTGGAACCAGCTCAACGAGCAGCTCATGAAGGCCGTGTCGCGGGACCGCAGCGTGCGGGACAAGGCCGAGCGCATGCAGCAGGATCTGGTGCTTGGGTTTGTGAGTCCACGGTCGGCCGCGGCCCACATTCTGGAGCTGTTTCTGGCGTCCCAGAACTCTAGAGCCCAGGAGAAAGAGACGCAATGAAGGACCAGTGTGTTGGCTTGAGTTGCATTAGTATACAGAGGCGCTGGGCCGTGTGGGGAGTGGGGGTGGCGAAACAGTATACAGGAGGCATGGGAAGGGGGAAGTGCTGCCAAACGACACTTACTAGAAGATGGACGGCGAGCGCTCGGTCGCCACAAACATCGCGAGGCTCGAGGCCGGAAACACGGTCGCGCTCGACGAGGCCGAAGAAGAGGGAGGCGGCGGTGGGGGCTGCAGCTGCACTTTGAGGTCGCCGCTGTGCTGGTTGTGGTGCTGGAGAAAGGTAATGCACGAGAGCACTTGCAGCGCCGAGATCTCGGCTTCGATCAGGCTCGAGACCCGTTGACGCACGATGGGAGAGACCGTCTCGACGAGTTCTTCCGGAGACGGTAGGTAGCGATGGCCTGGCACGCCTACTTCCTCCTCCTTGTGCTGCTGGAACGTGTGCGAAGCAGACGGGGGAGGAGGGCGAGGACGAGGAGGAGACGAGAGGTCATGGCCGGCCGATGGACGCGATCGTTTCTTGGTAGTGGGGACCACCAGGGGCACTCCACCGCGTGGGTGGAAAAGAGAGTGGATCGAGAGACCTGCTGGCGTGGGCGATGGGAAAGGATGTACCGGAAGGATCGTCCGGTGGGACGGCGTGGCCAGCAATAGCATGGGTGGAGGTGGAGGCGCGACTTTGGCTGCTGTGTGCTGCTGCTGCGACGCGTTCGAGTCCGTGTCGTCGGCGGCATCATCGCCACTCAGATTGCCAGCAGTCGTCGACGACGACCCGTCGTCACTCATGTACCCGTAGAGGAGAGAGGAGGCGCCGCCGTCCGGGTGGGGTGGCAGCCCGCCGCCCAGCGTGCCATTGCCGAGCTTGCGGGTCTCGTCGTCTCGAGCGAGCTTGGCAAAGTACTTTTGCGCGTGGCTTCGGATCTGCGCCGACGTGCGGGTCTTGATCTTGGACGCGACCTTTTTCCACTCGCGGCCGTAGAGCCGCAGCCCCGCGAGAAAGCTCTGGTGCTCCTGCTCGGTCCAGCGACCGCCGTTCATGCCGGTCTGCGACTTGGTGGTCGCGACCGCCTTGGTCTTGACCGCCGCGGGCATGAGCCCTGCGGCCGAATAGTCACCATTCACAAGGTGGTGAGAGGATGCGAGCGGCGAGACGGACGGCGGCGCGAGCTCAGTTCCGGAGACCGTGACTGCCGGCGACGACGCCGCATCACTCTCGACCACGTGGTCTGGCAGGCGAGGCACGGCGATGGGCGAGGCCGACATGACGCGGTCAGGCGACGTCGGCAGTGGCACCACCGCGAGATCGACGGCCGATGTCTCCATAGTCATGATGATTCCTTCTCTTGTCGTACGCGTGGGTGGGTGGAAAGATGGATGGATCGGATACGCGGGAAGGAAGGGATCCGATATGGTGGAGTGGGTGGGAGTTGAGGTCTCTTTCTCTCCACAATCGGAACGGGCGTTGGATCCGTTGGGTCTCACGTCGGGAGGATATGTGCGTTGGTGGGTGTTTATTTTTTCCCTTTTTTCCGCCCCGCACCAACTTGAGGAATGATCGTAAGATATCCTCTTCTCTCACTCTCTCTCCTCTCTTCTCTCGTCTTCAACGTGGATCGCCAGCGTCGTCGTTAGTTACACTCGCGATCCCATAAGCAGGCGCCCGGATCTTACGAGCAGTTACGGCCTTTGGATATTCATCGACTCCGACAGGGGACCCTCTCTCACCACCACCTTCACTCAGGCCGTTGCGACGGGAATACCCGAGCCGGTTACACTTGGATTCGGGCCCCTTCCCCTTTGCGGCGTGCATGCAGCGTTCTTTTCTCGCTCGCAGATCCGCGACTGACGGGACTCTCGGGTCTCCTCCGCCTATTCTTGGGTCGCTTTTGTGGAGTCTCCTCGTCGCATACGGGGGAGAACCATTTGCACTGTCTCGCCCGAACCGCATCCATTTGGATCCGGCGTTTCAGCGAAGATCGCAAGGCACGAGAGACTTTCAGCCGCGGTCCGGGTGCTGGAGATAATCTCGGTATTTTTTGCTGGATACTTGAAGAACTTTTTTTCTCTCTTTTCATTTGAATGACTTTCAATGCTCACTGAGTGAGCAAGTGGGACCGACGAAATCCGAAAGGTTCAACCGAACGACGGGGCCGATGCGAGTCCATAGAGCAGATCCAAGTCGCCCATGGCGCTGCGCTGGGAACAGTGCGGCTCGTGAGGATACTGCTGGCGTGGGAGCGGCTCTGGAGTCTGGTCGCCGCCATCGAAAGCGAGTTCTTCCCAGAGCTGCCGGTGCGGCGCCGCGAGCGACTCCCAGTCGTCCACCCACATGTCCATGGTCCACCGCTCGCGCTCGCTGCGCTTCGATTCGACGTAGTACCGAAAGCCACGCGTCGCACTCGCGTCGTAGGCGAACTGCGCGTCCAGTGGATGGCTCATCCACGCGACATTGTCCACGTCCAGTACGGCTTCTTGCTGCGACTGGAAGGAGTCTCCTGGTGCCGTGTCTGCCTTGCTGCTGGTTCGGCTCACAGTCTCTGCCCCACCGCTGCTGCTCTTGTCCTTGGCGCGGCGGTACTTCTCCATCTCGCTCTGGTATCGCTTCTTGTCCTGCGCGGCCAGACGGTAGTACTGCTGTCGCTCGGCGTCGGCCATTTGCCGCCACATGCGGCCGCACAAGGCCGAGCATTCGTTCTGCGACAGCTCGTAAGTCTGCATGAGCTCTTGGCGCTTGGCGAGATACATCATGTTGTACGCCGTCATGGGCTTTTTTGGGAGCGACGACTTGGCGCGGCGGCACGGGCGAGGAGGTGGCAGTGTTTCCGGTGGTGCTTTACGCGGCGCGGGAATGCCCTCCACGCCTGCTGCGAGGAGCTCCATGTCGACGCCGCCGTCCAGCGCCAGCCGTTCATCCATCTCTCGCACAAACCGCTCGACGTCGCGCTGTTCGTCGCCGATAAACGGCAGCCGCTCCAGCGCGTTCATATTGCGCCACAACTTGGTCACTTCTCTCGTCACGTCGCTGGGCTTCATCGCCGGTCTCTCTTGCTGCAGCTCTCGCCGCTTGATAACCGCGTAGAACGCGTAGGCCGTCTGCGGGAGACTCGGCGCATTCTCCATGCGTTTCGCGGCGGCCTTGAGGTCTTCCAGGCGTTGCTTCGAGTCCACAGCCGGCCGCGACGGTAGCGCCGCCATCTCCGTCTCGTACCGCCACTGGTCCTGCGCGGCCATGTCGTGCCACGTCTGCTTCTCGTCGTCGCCCATGCGGGTCCACAGCTCGCCCATCTCGCGACGAAACTCGTCGGGCGTCATGCTGAGCAGCGCGAGGCTCTCGCGGTTGTGGACCAGAAAGCACTGGAACGCCGTCTTGGGCGGAACGGGCGTGGACGACGCGGCGTCGGCCGCTGGTGCCGCAGTGGCGGACTTTGTCTGCTGGCGATACGCAGCCATCTCCTCCTCGTACCGCTGGCGGTCGCGCGCCGCGAGGTCGTTCCACTCCTACAAGACCCACTAGTTAGCTTCGTGTCTGCCTACTGGATGCTAGCGCAGGCACGACGCACCTGTCGCTCGTGCTCGGACAGCGCCTTCCAGCGCAGGCCGACCTCGCGCGAGACGTTGGGCGCCGCCATGTGCGGGTACTCGGCCACGACCACGGGCCGCTCGTACTTCCAGAAGCAAATGTAGGGCGTGTCTGGCTGCCGCGGCTCATTCCCCGGCTTGAAGCGCTTGCTCGGCAGCGGCTCGCGCTTCGGCTTGGCGTCGGCGCGCACGAGTTGCTCCTGCACGAAGCGCGCCTTGTCAAACTCGGCGAGCTCCAGGAAGGGCCGCCGCTCGGCGTCGCTCATGGCCTTCCACTGGCGCGTGAGTTCTGCAGCCACGCGCGGCGCCGGCCACGACGGGTGCTGGGACGTGAGCTCACCGCGCTTGAAGCTCGAGAAGTGCGTGAACGCCGAGCGCGTGGGCGTGGCGTCGGCTGCGTCGTGGACTTGCGGAGGAGAAGAAGAGGATGGTGGCGACGCCTCCCGCGTGCGCTTGCGACTGGGGGTGGAGGTGGCGACGCGGCGGCTCATGACTGCGATGACGAAGGCAGAGGCCGCAATGGACT
>JAADWA010000297.1:0-33453 GCA_023335935.1 Pythium phragmiticola | reverse complement strand
TCTCTCTCTCTCTCTCTCTCTCTCTCTCTCTCTCTCTCTCTCTTTCTTTCTGCTATTAGGGGTAGATGCCGATATTTCCGACGTCCGATTCAGAAAATTTTCGTCCGATATTTCGATATCAGCTACCTCCGGAGGTGATATTATCATACGCAGATTATTTGAGAAAGTCTGAAAAGTGTGAAAGTTGGAGGATTGATGAGGGACACACCGTTTTCACCCCGTAGGAAATCCAACGGCGACTCGTGCGGGGAAACCCGAGAGAGGAAACGCGCAATCAACATCGGAAGCCTGCACCAGAACGGCACACTGGAGAACGTATCTACTATGCCAGAATCTGTTAGTTTTCTGATCGATATGGCATCGTTGTTGAAATGGTGTTTGTCGACCTCGCCACATGTGCATTTGGTTCTCAATATTTTAGAATTAGTTCAGCGCCTTGAATAATTGAGAATCACAATATCAGTGTGGGAACAAAGGGGTTCAACTTTTCTACTCCCATAATTCGGCTCCTCGTATGCGATAATTTGGCATGCAGCAGCTGATAATTTTTGACCGACTTGCCTACTTTGATCGATCGTCAAATTATAGGACGATTTTTTGGGTATATATTGGAGATGGTGAGCGGATGATGCTGCCACCGTAGCGCTGTAAAAAAATCTGGGTGCCCCAGCCTCTTTCGAGTCGTCGGTTTGGCCTTCTATACTCAGATATGAGTCAGATCTGTGAAATTGCTGATTCCTTGCAGAAAACCGATAAATACCGGTACTTATTTCCGAGCTACAAGTTGTTCATTTGGAAAATCTGAACCTGCCTAATAAAAAACTATGCTGTATAGTCTCATCGTGAAACCACCCCATTGGATAGGTTGTAAGTTATTCTTCATTGGTTGAAAATCTGGAGTGGTCAAAACTGGCCATTATGTATTGTACCTCTGAACTGACTGCTGGATACAGAGGTTCAACCTTCGAAGTTGTAAGGTTTTCAAAGATTCACGTCAAAAGACTCTGGTTGGCGTTGGTGTCACCAGTGGTGACCATGGCACCAATGCTCAGCTCAGCCAGAGGAGGATGTGTGTATGGTTCCTCTCCCTTTCTTTCGCATCGACAAATGAAATGTTCTGAGAATCAGCCTAACTGTTCAGTACAGTACCGTAAACCGGAGTCCTGATTTCTATGAGGAGTCGGAAAACGGGGAGGTTTCTGACTTGCTAATATTCAGCGGCTGAATTTCAGACCCATGTCAACCCATCCACCAAGTGCAACACTGAAAAACGCTCAGCACGCGGTGGTTTTCTTGTTGTAGGGCTGTTTCGGTCTGGAGACTCCAACATTTCCGGCGGCCTATGTTACGTATGTGTTTGAAGAGTCCAAAGTTGGGAAATCACGAGAAGAAAATCGAAGGATAGCCATCATACATACGTACGGTACTGTGTATTCCCACACTCTCCCCAACTGGAAATTGGAAGCCAGAAACAGATCGTTTCGGTTCTACAAGAGTGATGGTAAAGTTACCTAAAGCCTCATATGGCTGACTCGACGCAAGCAAGAAACATCAACTTGGGACCAGACGCTCGGGAGCGAAAAAAATGATAGCAACCCCAGTTGACGGGCCAATCAATGACGGCAAACTTCACAGCTGTGAACGTGCTGCCAACGTTGATGGCGATTCTGCTCACCGAATCGCGCAGAACCAAGAACATGAATCCGCGACAGCTTCCATGTCGCTGACTCCCTTTCGACAGATTGGGCCAACAATTGGGCCAAATAGTCGGGATCTTTCAGACACCCATGATTCGGACTGATGATGCCCCAACAATTGATCCGTTTCAGGCGCTCGCGAAGTCAGTTGAATAACGGGCGCGGCCTGTTCAGCCGCGGGAGGATGAGAGGAGCCAAGGAAGAAGGAAACTCCGACCTTCCCTAGCCCTAGCATAAAGCTGCTCCCCAAAAGTCCAGAGGACAATTACCTTGATTTCACTATACATTTCTCACTGGTGGACCTCCTAAGGTCAAGATTTCAGTCCAACAAATATTCTTCAAGACAGAAAGTCGGAAAGAAAGGTGCAAAAAAAGTGGATCAAAAAGATCGGCCCACTCGCCAGGTTGATCCACAGCCATCGGCCGGCCTTTTTCTCTCTTTCGGAAATTGGCCCTTGTTCCGTTGGGGTTGGCTTTTTGTTCGAATCCCTGGGGTCAGCCGCGCAGTCCCTCCCAGTCAGACCACCACCCACGCGCTGGCAGCAAAGCTTATCTATACCGGTATTCAGCACAGGACTCCCCAAAGAGAAGGGGTCAAAATCCCAGGGTCTATCTTCCGTCAGCCCCCGCTCGCTCGCCCCAGTTTGCAAGCCGCGCTGAGAATCCAACGGTGGCCAACGACCGCGCGACAACTAACGCCCTTACCAACAAGTAATCCTCACAACGCGCGACAGACGACGTTGAAGCTCGCGATCCTCTGTCTCCTCAACACCAACCAACAGTTGGAACGCCAACATATTTAAACCCGAATAAATGGGTGCGAACAGTTCCCCGCCCGCCTCGGACGCGGTGGTCGCCGCCGCCGCCGCCGCCGCACTAAAGACCAAGAAGCGCAAGACTAGCGATGCGCCGCTGCCCATCGGACTCAGTTTCACGTCCAGCGACAACGGCGCGTCTGGCGCCGCGTCGCCCGCTGGAACCCCCACGGAACACGACGCCGAGAGTCTCCACACGCAGGCTACGCTCGAGCGCATGGGTTCGTTGAGCATTTTTGTTTTTGCAACGCTTCACGGTGGTCTAATCGTTTGTTTATCTTTTTCTGTTGGTTTCTATTCTTCCATTCATCCATAGCGACGGCATTGGATCTGAGCCATTCGTTGGTTGACCGCGCCTTGTTGGATCCGACCCTGCCCAAGTCGACGAGCCTCACGATGGAGGACTCGCGCTCGCGGCTCGAGCAACTTTCGGCCTTTATGGACGCCCTGCGCGCCGCCGACGTCGATGGTGTCGCGCGCCAACTCCAGCTTATGTTTGTCAGCGACGTCGGCGTGCTCTCAACGCTGCGTGACGCCGCGTCGCGCTCGGTCGACGATGCCAACAAAGCCAACAACACGGTCGAGCTGCTTTCACGTACGCGCCGCATATCGTCAGCGTCGGCACCGCCTCCACCAACAAATGCCGACACGACCAAAACAAACGAAACCAACAAAACCACCGAGTCTCCCCGTGACCAAAATACGGGCCCTTTGGTGGAAGCCGATGGGGACGTGAATATGGAGGCAGGGGAACAAGGCGTCGTGCGCGACTCGCTCCACGAGAACGAAGCCGCACAGGCGCTCACGGGGCTCCGACTCAGCTCCACGGCGTCACCGGCGGTCGCGGCATCGGCAGCCGCCGCTGTGGCGGCTGTCGCAGCAGCCGGAGGATCACTGCCGTCGCCGCGTGGGCCCGTCTCGACCAACGGCCTGCCGCCCATGGCATCCATGGCCATGGCCATGGGGACGTCCACGGCGACCTCTGCTGCTGCTGCTGCTCCGCCTCCCCCTCCTCCTCAGGTGCTCTCGACGGCTCCTCCACCGGCGCCAACGCCCACGGCGTCCTCATCGTCCTCGCGCGACCGCGCCCCGATCCACTCATCCGTGCCCTACCACATTAACGCCCCGTCGGCACCGCTGCCGAGCCTCTCGCCCACGCACGCGCTATCGATCTTTGCGCCGCAGCCGTCGCCCGACGGCGGACTCTCAGCCTATGGCCCCGCTGGACTCTTTGTGACGGCGCCGCACCATAACGGCAACGCCGGGAGCACGGGACTCACGCCCCATGGCCTCGTGCACAGTCCGCTGGGCTGTGGCACGCCGGGCTCACTCCCGAGTCTCTTTGCCCGCGGATTGCTCGCGCCCATTTCGACGCCGTACGATCCGACCAAGAACGACTTTCTCGGATTTGTCACGAGCCCCATGGTCATGACGCCCAGTGGCACGACGCCGCTGGGCACACCCATGCTCACGCCCCACAGCCAGAGCGGGCTCGGTCCGTTTGTCGACTGGAAGAGCCTCGCCCCGCCGTCCATGGGCAACACCCCGTCCAACAACCAACACGCCGACGCGTCGGCCGCCATGGCGGCGGCCATGGCCGCGGCTGCGGTCGCCGAGGCGGCTGCCGAGGCCCAACAATACCAACAACAACAACAAAACCAACAAAACCAACAAAACCAACAAAATCATCACACGCCCGTGACGGCACTCTACCGCCCGTCCGCGGGCCAAGCGGGCGCGTCGCCGGTCAAGCGCAAGAGCATCACGTCCAAGCAAATGGCCGAGAGCGTCGCCGCCGCCGGGCCCGACCACGGCGCGACACTCGCCATGCCGATCGCCAAGTCGCTCGCGGCGTTGGAGCGGACGCACCCGGCGCGCAAGGCGAATCCGCGGCGCTGGACCAAAGAAGAAGACGACGCGCTGCGCCAGGCAGTGGAAAACCACAAGGAGAAGAACTGGAAGGCCATTGCCGCCCAAGTGCCGGGCCGCAACCATACGCAGTGCCTCCAGCGCTGGACCAAGGTGCTCGCGCCGGGTCTCGTCAAGGGCCACTGGTCGCCCCATGAAGATGAGCTGCTTAAGCGGCTGGTCGCCGGTGGGAATAAGAACTGGGGCGAAGTCGCGGCCAAGATTCCGGGCCGCACGAGCAAGCAGTGCCGCGAGCGGTGGCACAACCACTTGGACCCCAACATTGTGCGCGGCGCGTACTCGCCCGAAGAAGACCGCATCATTCTCGAGGCGCAGGCGCGGCTGGGCAACCGCTGGTCGGTGATCGCCGCCATGCTGCCGGGGCGTACGGAGGATGCCGTCAAGATCCGGTGGAAGTCGCACTGCCGGCTGTGGAAGGCGCGCAAGTATTTAAGGAAACCCGGCGGCGATGAAGAGCTCGGGCCGGATCCGGAGATGGGCGGCGAGCCAGAGGATGACTCTTCGGATGACGATGCAGATGAAGGAGAGACTGGTGGCGACATGGGCGAGCAGAAGCAGACGCCCGTGATGGCGGCGTGATGGAGATTATGACTGATGGATGAGGGCGACTTGACGGCCCATGTTGAAGATGATGGAGCTGCTCGTTAAGTTCGCTGTGGACTGAAATATTACTACTATTGCGTACTTTAAAGTTGGGAAAGATAACGGCAACTGCATGACGGCTTTTCGCAACCCCTCCGCGTCCTCCTCCCGATAGAGGAGCGGTGAAACTCACGAACAAGTGTATTGGAGAAGCGATGGCGGACGACGCGGAGGACGGAGAGACCCGCACCAATGAGCTCAAGGCCTCGGACGCCCCACCACGCGATGTGAGTTGGTTCATCTGCTCCTCGAGAGGAGGGGATCCCCACCATGGAGGAGAGAAGGAGATCAATAATGCAACCGTGGTGCAACGTAGGATGTGGCCGTGACGCTCATGGGTAACGTGCTGGAGAAGCTCCGCATCCTGGGCTACGAACGCGAGATGAGCAAGAAGAAGAATTTCGTGCCGTTCACAGAGACGCAGTTCGCCTACCTCACGTTTCACCCCAAGTACGAGCTCCTCCTCCTCCCCTCCTCTTCAGAACCCTGACCCTGTGTATCCATCAGTGAGCAGATTGAGACCTTCTTGCAGCTCGTGCTGTACCTGCTCAAGCTCTGCGACCAGGCGTTCACAGTCGACAAGTTTGACGACGTGACGTCCAAGACCAACAAGCTCATCTTGACGCTCAAGTCCATGGGCTTTGCGCTCGACTACTCGGCCTCCAAGCTCAAGCTCGGCTACGGCGAGGCCGCGTGCGCCACGCTCGACTTTATCTGCGACAAGGCGCTCGGTGCCCGCAATTTCACGTGGCCGCGGCCGTCGTACCCCAAGGAAGACTTTGCCGACGAGGCCGAGGTCGATGAGGACGCCGAGATCGATGGTGCCGACGATACGCACGGGGCTGGAGGAGGAGGTCCAGAGGATGACGAGGAGGAGCTCTACAGTGACATTGTGCGCAACGGCAAAACGGGCGATGGCACCTCGCCGCTCGAGGAGAGCTACCAGCAAATGATTGTGAGCGACGTGGATCCGCTGCTCTGGAAGACGGAGCTGGAGCGTGTGGGCCCACGACTCAAGGTCTCGGTCAAGGAAGACGATGGCAAGGAGTGGCACACGCATATCGACCGCACGCGCAAGCACGAGACGGCCATGAAGGAGCTGCTGCCGCGCGCGACCACGCAGCTCAAGCTCATTGGAGCGACGCTACGCGAGACCATCGAGCGCATGGGCGCCAAGGAGAAGCAGCTCAACCACCAGTACGAAACGCTCGGACTTGAGTACCGTGCGCTCCAGGAAAAGCTCAAGGCGATCAGCGACAAGTGCAAAGACGACGGTGACCGTGTCAACGTCATGAGCAACGAGCACGCTGCGATCACGGAGCAGCTGAGGGACACGAAGAGCGTCATGGACGACCGTGGCAGCAAGATGACGGACACGACGCCGCTGGTCGCGATCAAGGACGCGCTAAAGACGCTCAGCGCCGAGATCAAAAACTTTGAGCTTCGGATCGGCGTCGTGGGCCACACGCTCATGCAGGCCAAGGCGCGGCAGGCGTCCTCGGGAATGCGGCGGAAAGGCGGAGGCGGTGGGTACCAGGACCCCGAGTATGACCAGAGCGACGAAGACTCGAGCTGATGTGACCGGAGTGGCTACACAAAGAATGACAGGAGTTTGCCTTTTCCGCCATTTGGTTACGAGGTCTTGTCTGTCATTAGAGTGGCATTCTCATAGGTCCTGATCAGTATCGTCCGTGGGGAAGACCGGGACAGCGAGCACAATCGAGACGCTGTCGTTCTCTGGCCGCGTGCGTGAGAGACTTGCCATGGACGTCAACAGGGATGGAGAGAAGAGAACCCGCGGCAGCAGTGTATCTGGATCCGCCTCTCCATTCTCGGCCACGACCCAGAAGCTGTCGGGCAGCGTCTGAAAGGCTGTTGTCGACACGATCGTCGTCAACCGCACGCCGTCGTGCTTGAGCCTCGTGGTTGTCGCGTTCTCCGTGGTCAGTCGCTTGGAGGATCCCTTGTCTCCTGCGATCGTACGTTGCGTGGCGTCAACTTGTCGTTGCTGACAAACCAGTCGACACACTGGCACCTCATGGATAAGCACGTGGGTCGCGCTGCCGCCATTCAGAGGAATCGCTCGCTCGACCGCGACGAGTCCGTCGAGTTGGAGTCCACACACTACCCCGTCGTCTCCGATCACGAGGCAGGAGGACAACACGGCCGGCTCGTTGATTGCTACACTGCTGCGTGGCGGGTCCACTGGTTCTAGTCCACGCGAAAACGGCTGAGATCTTCTTCGTAATCCGCGAGGATTTGCACTTGCCTCGGCCGCTGCTGCTATTGCAGTGACCTCTTCGTTTACGTCAGTCGTGTCGGTCTGCGTGACGCCAGGGTGCAGCACAAAGACAACGTCACTCGGGTCGCAGCCGTTATGCTCAACGTAGTCTTCGTGAATTCGTCGCAGGAGCGTTCGTGGATCGTCCAGCAACGACAAGTTCAAGGCCCACGGCACAGAGCCGCTCATGCTGTAGAGAAGCAGCCCAAGTCGTGACACGAGCAACACGAGAACCTGCGCAACGCTCACCACGTTCGAAAGACACACATCGCTCAGCGTCGGAAAGTGCGTCGCGAGCCACTCGACGGGCACGAAACCATGGTGAACAAGCGCACGCTCTCGAATGCGTCGTTGAGATCCTTCCACAGTGGTCTCGATTTTGAGCAACTCCAACAACGCCCGTAGACGAGACAGTGTCCGGACTGGTTCATCGCAGAGGAGCGACCGCCACCGTTGCTTGGCCGCGTCGTGCTTGCTTTCGTCCACGAAAGCGCGACCCTTGTCCTGACAGAGCTGCTCACAGATGAGCTCGAGTTGATCACTCACCTCAGCGATCGCGGGCGGCAATCCACCTTGATCCATCGGCTCGTCGGTGCTGGGCGCGTTGCCTGGTGCGAAAGAAGAAGAAGAGGCTTTCGGGTGAGACGGGAGCAGCATCAAGTCAGCGAGAAACTCGAGCGATGCTTTCGTCGTCCTCACAGAATCATCTCGCGTCTTAACGGCGCGCAACGCCGGCTTCTCTTCCGCGTCGAGTCCTAGCTCTCTGAGCAAGAGCTGCTTCATGTGGCGCTGTCGCGTCGCGGGTTCCCCACTCTGCGCAATCATCTTCAGCTTTGCAACAAGCATGTCGGCAGCCGCGGAAAGCGGTTTCGCTGGTTCCGTGGCGTCGCTTGGCGTGATGGCTTGGTGGAGCAGCACACGTGCAGCCGTCCGCGCGTCCGCCTCCGCGAGGCCAGTGGTCGAGATAAGCCACTGCGTCAACTGCAAGCTTGCCTTGTTGCCTTCGGTCGCCGTCTTGACCGCATGAACACGAAGAAACCCCATCGCGGGGCTCTGCAGTCGCTGAAAGATCTGAGTGGTGGTGACCAAGTACCATTCTGGAACACACAGTAGCGCGTGCTGGTTGATGGTGTCCGACACAAGCGCGACCACGCGATTGAAATGATCCTCGTGGGAGATCTCGACGGCGAACCGCTCTTTACTGCCGATGGACGCGGTGAGCTGCTCCCCGAGGCGGACTCCGCTCTCGTCCCAGGCCGCTACTGAGAACAACCGCAATGGACTGGGTTGAGCTTGGTCTCTCGCTCGCAAGAAGAGCACATCGACCGTCGTGCGGTCACTTGACGGATCATATAGCAGCACTCGCGTCGGTAAATGAACCAAATCATCGCGGCGCCATGCGACATCAATCAACGGAGGCAGCTGCTGGGTCGCCAACGCCTTGGAGAAGCTTGTCGCCTCGCTACTGCCCGAGTCTTGCGTCGATCCTCTTCGTTGTATAGAGTCATCCAAGCCTAGCAATTGCGACGTGGACAACATTCCACATGCTGTCGGCAAGTCGACCGCCACGAGGCACTTGTCCCATTCGCGCAGGAGGTGCTGTGGGAAATAGGCTTTCGCAATCGTCACGACGGCGAGCTTCCCTTCGAGCGTTCGAGCTTCCGACTTGGAAGGGTCTCCATCGGATCTTAAATATTGGGCGACGACATCGCCGAGGGTAAGTACTCGCACAACGTTTGCGGACGCGAACGCCATGTCCGTGGCCGAGTGGTAACGTCGGTGAAGGCCCGTTGGAATCACGCGCGATGGTTGGTTGTTCTGCAGGGACGCAAGTGCACGTCTCACGTCGGCATAGCTGTCTTCCTTCGATAGCCTCCACTCGCACCACAGTGTTTTGACTGTTCGCGTGACTCCACGGAAGACCTTGAGCGCGTCGTCGATGGGTCCTGTCGGATCATCTCGATAGGTCTCAACTCTTGTTTGGAGAGCAGACGGACGTTTACCTGACCTAGCGACAGCCTCCTTTTCCTCGAGCAAGCGCTTGTTCCTCGCGGCCCCGATATGCTCAAAAATCAGGGAGCAAACGCGGACCTTGCAACGTAATCGCTCCACCAGCGAGAGTCCAGACGAGACAGGTGATGCTGAGATCTCCTCAGTCAACCCAGCATTAGAAGCAACCGCCTCAGGTCCCTGATCAGTACCCTTTGTCTCGTCAGGCGTGCTCTTCTTCGTGGACGCAACCAGTTGAGTTGGGTTGCCCCAGATGGGGAAGCCACGCCAGAGAAGCCAGGCCAACGCTCTCTGCGACGCAGTGCCCGTTGTCATAGATGATACATCGTCGTCGGAGAGCGTACGCGCAAGAACCAGCAGGAGGATGCGATGGTGGGAGGCTGACGCGATACCGGACATAACGGAACTGACTAATAGATCCCTCCCGTGCCGCGATAGCCTCGACACAAAATCTTGATGACCCGAGTCTTGATCTTGCTTCACTAACGACGTGACCGTCACCTCCAGTAGCTGCTCAAGAAAGCAATAGCTGCGGACATAAATGCTGGTGTTGAGCGGGGACATAGCGTGAGCAAATTCTCCAATGGCTCGAACAACGCAGGCTACCTCGCGGCCGACAATCTCAAACTCCTTCAACCGTGACTCGAGCACAGCGAGTCGTGCGTGGGCTTTCGGTTTCCGAGTGTGATGCCGCTCAAGCTCCGTGGCCAACTCGTTGAGACGCACCATGAAGGCATCGCGTTCCGAGGGCAGCGTACACGTCGGCGATCGGACGATAGACCAAACAGCTTCCTCGGCAAGAGCGACACGGTACGCGCTATCAACATCGACTCGTCGCGCATCCACAAGATCTTTGTGGGTCTTCTTGTTGTGCCGCCGAATCACAGTCTCCGTGAAGAATTCCTCGACGCTGCGCGGATGCCATTCCACTTGGAATCTCGCAAACTGACTCGTCGTGTCGAGAATGCGTTGATCAATCGCGCGGTGTGTGACTGCGTACATCTGAAATCCAAGGCCTCTCAATGGCACGACCACAGCGCTCGCATGTGACGATCGTCGACCCGGAATAGTCTCTGACTGGATCTTAGACCCACGGCGTGTCGCGCTCGCACTGGCCAAGACTGCAGAGATGGTTCTGAAGTCGCCTGATACGATACCGTGCCGTCGGCTGCCCTTGTCATCAGATTCCTGATTAGCCAAGACGGATCCGACGAGATGACTGTTGAGTGCCATCGGCTTCGGCTGGCTGGTATCTCGCTTGAGCTGCACACGGTACGCCTCAAGGGTCAACTCTCTAAGCAGCCGTTGGCGAGTATGCTGGTGTTGCATGTGCTGCTTTGCGAAACGGGAAAGCGGAGCAATCAACACCTCGGACACACCAACGAGCAGTGTCGGTACCTCCTTCTGAGCGGCCTCCTGAAGCTTCCGCCACATCTTTGGACCGCCGTCGCATTGAATGATCATCGGGGCGAAAGCACCGCTGGCTGTTAAGCCGAATGCGTCACGACGGTCGTGTTCGTCTTTCCCGTCAGTGAACCACGGCACGTTACTGAACACATGTACGAGAATGTGCTGGAAGAACGACGACGGGTCGACCACAAGGGGGATCTGGACGTGCAGGGTATCGAGGGCGGACAGGATCTCTTGGGCACGAGTGTCGTGGCAAAGGAAAGCGAATCGCGCACGCCACAGCAGCAAAACGATATGATCCACTGCGTCCGTGGCACGAGCGATCTCACTTTCTTGGGTGAAGTTGTGAGATGGCGACTCGAGCATATGGCTATACGCCTTGGCACTGGACTGCAGCAGTTTCCATGGCGTATCTCGCACAAGTTGAAGCTCTGTGAGCTGCGCGCTCACACGCGTTTCAATGGATACCCTGGCAGTGCTGTGCTTTGCCCAATGGCTCAACTCAGCGTCGACTTCGCAACGTCGGCAGGCGACTTCGGTGCGTGCAAGATCATACTCTTCCATCATGGATCGGTGGGCCCAAGCTTGCGTCTCGAGCTTGTGCACTTGTCGCTGAAGCACGCGTAGCTCGTCGCTCGCAAGTTCTGGCTCCTTTTCGTGCAGGAACTTGATGCGGTCGCGCAGTTGAGCCATCAAGCCGCCAAGTGGACCTCGTAACTCGTCCTGCCATGCACTGAGCTTATGGATGCGGACAGAGAGGTCTTTGGATTGTGCTTGCAGCCGCGGGACGCGTTCATGAATCTCGCGTAGCGCTTGAAACAGCCGCGCACGATCATCGATTTCTCTGGCGGTCGCTTCAACGCGGTGTGCGCAATCAGCGACCACATTCCCAACAAACATGAGGAACAGGGGCTCGCTCCAGCGCTGTCTTTTTGGGTCAAACAGGGAGTCACAGAGCGAGTGCAGCGACGTCCACGACGCCACCTGGCAAATGTCTCGTGTCATTAGCGTCTCACCGTCGCGAGAGACAGCAACATGCGCTTGTCCGGAAAGCTCATTAATCGCTTGGCGCACCACTTCGCTTCTGTATCGTGAATTATTCATATCTCCTTTGCGAAATGAGATCCACTGGAAGGCCGCGCTGCCCCGCATCAACTTCACCAGCCAAGGCGGATTTCCTCGCTGGGCCACGACGAAGAGGCGGAAATGCCGTCGAAGCATGTCCTGGAAGTGCACGACCGCGTCTTCGGCCGACAAAAGCTGGATGATCCGCTGACTTTGCACGCAGCTAGCAACGGCTTCGTCGCGTAGCTTTTCCGACTCGTAAAACAATGGGGGAACCTTGCCTGAACAGGCTGCCACGATCGTATCGGTGATTATTTGCCCGCTATCGTCGTCGTCGAGATTAATCCAAAGCGCGACTCGTTTCCCGGCCGTGCCTGCTGAAAGGAGCGCCTCTTCCAGCTTCGATCGGATGGGTGTGTCACAGCTTATTGGGGCAGCGCTCAGCTCGATCAGCTCGTACCTCTCTATCGCAAACGCCAGTCGAAAGACACTCTCTTCAATGGGGCCAAGAGGCTGGTCGAGAAAGATACCGGAACTGAAGGCAATGGCCTGTACGACGTACAATAGCTGGTGGAGACCGGCCGACGAGCCTACATGAAGTCGAAGACCCAAGCGGGATGTGAGGCCAATCGATTCGACGGATGACCCAATCTTGTCGCGCAGCAGATCACTCGCATTCTCGAACATCAACTCGCGCGCAACTCGAACCGAGAACTCGTCTCTCGCCATAATGGTACCACCTCCTTCCGAAATGCCATCCCGTCTCGCCCCAGAAGATGAACTCGCACTCGCATTGGCGGTGAGCAACTCGCCAAGTTTGACGCGCGAAATGTTCGACGTTGCAGCGTTCGCGACCAGCTGGCAGTAAACGCCGTACACGATCTCAGTGACCAATGCCGCATGAGGATCCTCGCGCGCGGGCACACTGAAGTATTTCTCCCCCACTACCGTCACCGACTGGCACACTTTCTTCATCTCATCCACAGCGACAACGTCCGATATCTCGGCCGCCACTGGCTCGGGAGCTTGATGGCAGCATGGAGACACAAACACTTGCCGCACCGAGCTGACCCAGCTCTGATGCAGTTTTCCGAGCGAAAGCAGCGTAGCACCACCGCTGCTGTCGGTACTACAGCAATTTGCCGTGGCCATGATCTGAATGAAGGAGAAGCTCCGACGCAATAGCTCGTTGAGGTGGTGGAGGTTGAACGCGAAACCTTCAATGAGTTCCATGCGCTCGGTCGTCTGCTGGATTGTGAGCACATCAACCGCTAGATCCACAGTCGCTCGCAACACGACTTCGGGGAGGGAGAGAACGCGCTCACTGCTTGAGACGACATGGCCTGCGACGGCCTTTAAATCCACCGCAGGTGCGAACCAGTCCGCGTACACTTGCCGAAAGACACCTTGTAAATGTTGTCGGTCTGATGACGGCATCTTGAACACACAAAAGTGGCGGAGCAGTCTCTCTCGGTGATGCGGAACACGAAGCTTTGGTATACCGGCCTGGCGAGCCGTCGTGGATGCAGCAAACACCTTCGAGAGGGGCAAAATTCGATCGCTCGTCCAGTTGATTCCCATTCGATGGGCGAGAGCGATACGCACGAATTCGCCCACAGGATCCAAATCGATGCACGTTTCAATGCTGCTCGCCTTCGGCATTGAGACGTCATCAAGGAACACGAAACTTACAGCCCCGGGGTTGAAGGTTGCAAACAGCTTTGCCTCGTCATTTGCCTTGGGACTGTACTGGAGAGTGGTTAACGGTGACGCAACTGGACGATCGAACCACGTGTGAGGTTTATCTTGCCAGTTCAGAGCATCGGGGGCGAAGCAATGATTGAGCGATGCATCCACTTGCATCTCGGCTGCTTGATCTTCCACATTCATCGCCCAGAGTAGGCGTAGCAGCGATGACTTGCCGGTGCCACGAGCACCAACGACCATCAAGGATATAGTGGAATGGACGAGCAGGCGGAGCACGCGAAACAACGAGAGCGTGGTGTTCGACAGCACCAAGATCCGGTTCGGCAACTTGGATTCAACCACCACGCAGCTGACAAATGACTTGTCTTGGTTCGTCGTGTCTGTGCCATGTGGGGTCTCTCCGCGCAAAGGAAGCTGAATCGATTCCCAGAAGCCACTGCCAAGGCGTTCGCTCTCATAGAGACCCTCCAGTGGATCGGTGGTATGCTTCGTTTCTCCAACTTGCTTCAGAACGGGATACAGCAGTTGATCCAGCTTTTGTCGGTATTGCTCGTTCAGATGGCCGGCGAAGCCCCAGATGACGCAGAAGCCAACCAGACGGATCATATGTGGCGCCGAACGTTCTTCGAGCTGTGGGTGGTGTGCAAAACACGCACTGGCGATCAGCTGAAGACATGACTGCGTTAAATGAGCCATCGACAGCATGCCCAGATGAGTTGGAAGAGCAGAACTACTGAGTTCGACGCTGCCGACACCCGCAGAGAGGCTGGTCATAGATTCTTCTGCAACGGCGAACTGCCGCACGGGGCCGCGGATGAGAAGCTCAGTAATTCGTAGAACCAGTTGAACGTTTTCAAACGCTCGCGATTCTTCTGGGAATGGAAGTCTCTTGATCCAACTTGCGCGCCAGTTTTCAATGAGATCACTTGGGTCGAGAAGTTGCGGAATGTAGAGTATTCGTGTTTGGACTAGAAAGTTTGGAGATGAATGCTCGAGGCTTGTTGCCTCGAGAATGATGCGCGATTTGGATATTGGGATAATGGAGTCACAGATAGATTGTGCTTCTCCACCAACGTGGCTTCGAACGACAGCTTCGGCTCGAGCTGGATCGATTGCACCATCAATGCAGAGCCAGCGACGACTGACACTTGAATCCGGCTTCAAAAGAGCCCCGAGTAGTCGCTTTGTTCGCTCGTCTGGATCGTCTCCGTTGCTGTATAGGAATCGTGAGCTCATAAACACGAGCTGTGATGTCTTTCTCTCAGAAGTGCGCTCGCTCGAGTGCTCACTTGTCATATCTGCTTCTTCGAGCGCTTGCAAGGCATTGTGGAGCGTTCGAATGCAGACGCTTTTCCCGACTCCTGGCATTCCGACGACGACGACCGCCAAGCTGGTTTGCAACTGATCAAACATCTCCAATGCCTTTTCCATAGTTGCCGTGTTTGGGATCATGTCAGCTTGAGCAAGCGACATTTCCACCGCTTCCCACAGCTGCTCTTGGGTGTTCGTCCCTCGTGATGTGAGCTCGCACCCATCTGCGCATGGGAAACACTGCTTGATGAGCTCCATCACCTGATGAGACAGATTGAGCCCCGACGAGGTCGTCACGCCGAGCGATGCCTTGTGTCGAACAGTGAGAGCATGGCGGAACAGAGTCTGAATAACAACGTCCGAGACGTCCTGCGCATCTGCCGATCGACGGAAGAAGTTTGACATCTTGCGTTGTCCTCTTTGGCGTCTGGTTGCTGCTGGAAATTTGCTTGACCATTTCGCAGTTGATGGAAGCAGGACGCGACAGCTGGAACGAAGCTGCAAAATATCCCGCATGATGGATATGATGAAGCGATAGATGAGTGAGGACGTCTGACTGAGTGCCGGAGCCATGTGGGCAATTGATTCGAAAAAGGTGACGGCTGGATGGAGATCTGCAGTCTGTAGTGGAGATGGTGAACGGTGAGGTGATGGGTATACAAGACGGACTCTGCACCCATTGTTGCATGCGTACCTCCTCAAACTTGTATCCTGCGAGTAAGGCGGCCGCTTTCGTAAAGTGCGCCACGTCTGGCAACACGACGGCGACGGGATAAAAAGCGTCTGTCGTTGATTCGAATAGTAATTCCTGGGTTGTGCGGTTTCCTGCGCCTGCATCGAGGGGTACAAAAATACAGCCCGTTGAGGCTGGAATGATTGGCGCCCGCTGTTCGGCACTCGTCGAATGTCCATGCAAGATGCCTCGTTGGACATCGTGGCGCAAATGATGGGATTTCGCGAGGACTACCCGAAACGTTGGAGTGGCGAGCTTGTCGACACGACATAGTGAGAGAAACAACCCCATTCTTGCCACAGACATGAGCATGCCGGTCAGACTTTCGTAACCCATGGTAGCTGGATCAAAGCACAAGACCTCTCTCAGCGGTCTCATGAGGAATTGAGCGATCGTCCGGATAATTGTGCCTTGCCCCCCGCGTCCATGCATATTGACTGGAGAAATCAACGGCATCTGTTGACCACGCAGTGCCTGCGTCAACTTGAAGAAACAGCGCTCGGTCAGGGGAGTTATGATCGGTATCCTGCAGATGCCGACCATTTCCCGCCCGATACAGAACTCGCTTTGGCCACTCGTCGCGAGGAATGTGACCAGGAAAGCAGACCCAAGCATAGCCCAGTCGGCCCAGCTCTGTTCGTCACAGACACGAACACGTCTGGCTGTCTTCACCGTCAAATCTTCTATCATGAAGTCAACCTTCAGTTGTGATTCCCAAACAAACTCTGCGTCGGTGGTCCGTCCTTCTTGAATAGACGCGCTTATCCGCTGAACGACCTCTGCGTGATAGTGCTGCTGCAAGATCATTGACTCAAGCCGCGCATCGTTTCGTCCTTGACCATCGACACTGGAAGCATAGTCGACCACGTCATGAAGGAGCTTCGTGTGCAAGTCGCTCAGTCTTCCACAGCTGGAAAGGAGGTCACCTTCGTTGGATGGTGCCAACACTTTGTCCGAAGGCCAAAGAGCACTTCTCACAACGCTCGTAAAGCGCAGACTCAAGGCAAGATGCAACGATTGCAACAGCTGGTCTTGATGGTAGCTTGCGCCGATGAGATCGCCAGTTCCTTCTGCCCACCGCCAAGCAGAGGTGACTGCGTGTTTGGCATTGTCTGTGACCAGTCTCCCCATCTCTTCTTCAAGACGCGTGAGCCAAAACCGCAGTCGCCCAACCTTCACCACCGGGACACTAAGATCTTGAACAATCAAACCACCAGCGATACCTCTGATGGTGACAGAACCCATACTCTCTCCTGCAGTGCCTCTGGATAGCACGAGCTCCGTGTCATCTTCCTTCCGGCCTCGTGTGATATTGAACGATGACACGTTCGGGAAGCAGATAGACAATGCGCGGCGAATCGTGGCGATATCGTCATCGTGCACCATGACTTCAATGAGTTGTTGCTTGCTCATAAGATAGAGTCGCGGGCATTGTTCACGTACCCCGTCGAGGTATTTGTCGAGCAGCTGGTGTGCAAGCTCGCATTTGGCGATACCGCCATCGAAGTCAAAGCCCCGAAAAGCTTCCTGAGCGTCATCAAGAGAGCATACCAGTTTGGACGGCATTTGAGCATCTGCGCGTGACTTTGATTGATTCGTCACTGGGGGAAGCGATGACTGGCCAATGCACGCGAGTCGGCGCAGTCGTTCGGTCCAGTCTTCAGCCACTTGGATAAAGTCTCCCCACGTGGACTCTTCCCGGTCGGCCTTTTTCTTCTGGCGCTGAACTGGGCCCTTCCAAGCCACTTGACCAGTGAAAAATTCTTCGACGTCATGTACACGGGAGAGCCGGCATAGCTCATCCCACATGGACTGGAAAGTTCGCAGTTGAGTGCAAAGCATCAGCCTCGCATGGATTTCATCATGTAATGCGAGTGCGTGTTCGAAGCCTGGATTTAGTGCTTGGCCCAGTAGCTTGGCTTCGACCTCGATATCGTCTAACTCCAAGACGGCTTGTTGTATGTTCTCAATGAGAAGAGACGTACTTGTGGTACAAACTACCACACGGCACCCCTTCATTCGTTGTTGCAATCGCTCTGCAGCGTTTCGCAACTTGGACTCGATCACAACAATCCCACAGAGCTCCTTGAACTTCTCAACTGCATGTGGAGCAGACACAAACCTCGCCTTCACCATTCGCAGAGTGATCGACGAGTAGTTGATGCTCTCCATACCAAGCATGCCTTGGCACAACAGCCACTTGTCGACGGAGAAAGCACCACATGTGGCGGCGTGGAGGATAACGTAGTTGTTTGATAACTGGTCCACTCGGGTCTGAAGATCCTGAACGAGGCCGTAGTCTCTTTCCACAAATCGGTCTTCATCAGAAAGCGTGGCTGACAGGGGGAGCAGCCGAGTTGTAGCAAACTGTAGCCTTCGCCGAAACTGCTTGAGTCGGCTCAACACCAAGCTTGGGTGTGTGCTGATAAGCGGCGTATCCAGCCATTTATTTTCCAGTGCAATCCACGCACCGAACCAACTTCGCACGTCGAAAACAATCGAAATATGTTGAAGGAGCTGCTCGCTGGGCGATTTGGTGGGCCACTTGGGAGTGGAATGTATCCCCTCTGTCGAGTCGAACATGTTTTGCTCTGTGAAAAGACTATGTTCGATCTCGAATGCGCTGTACAGTCCTGCCATTTCTTCGCTCTCCCCATCGACGGTCACCAGTCGCTCCAGTCGATCAATCAGCGACTTCTTTCTTTGAGCCAGATCCCTGGACTGGTTCTTGCTCAGATTCAGCTCGTCAAGGTGGGAAGGCAGCTGGCTGAAATCGTGCTTAATTTGGTCAAGTTGAGCACCAGTAACTTCGTCGGCGTTGGCTCTCAACTCGAGAACGCTGCGACGGTGTTCCCCATCTCTCTCTTGGATTCTCACGAAGCACGTGGTCAGTGTCTCGTACATCGATTCCCACTCGTTATATCTTCTCTTGACAATCTCCTGTTCTTCTGCCGACGTGAACGAAGCTCCCGTTTCTTTGAGCAGCTGCTTGAGTCTCACAAGATTCGCCTGCTTTGCATCGAACCCCTTTCGAAAAGCTTGTGTTGGCATCAGCTCTATCATATCCTTGAGCCACTGGGTCGCATCTGGAATACTCGTTGGGATGGTCATGATTCTCTCGATCCGATTTTCGGCGTCCGCGAGCAAATCACACAGCAATTGCTTGTACACCCGCGGCAGTTCCTCCATCATCAATCGGGTGTGCTGGATCACATGGGCTTCAAAGCGATGCAGCAATGATGACTGGTCAAGGAGAAATACGCCGATCTGCATGAAGCGTGGATGCTGTTGAATTTCGAGCAGAAGGTCCCGCCACACATCTCGAGCCTCCTCGTATTGCGCAGCAGTCAGAAGATTGGATGGGACTCCGGTGGACTGTTCGTTCCATAATTTCGTCTTCATTTCGTTGTCCTTTGCCGCATAGATATCACCGACCAGACGGAGTAAATCGCACGTGTGAATCTACATACAAGTGGTAGTAAGATGCTCACTCACATGCAAAAAGAGCAACGGCCACAGTTACATACCTCGAGTTGCTTGTAGTACGTCTCAATACCGTATCTCATTTGCTTAAGGCGCTTGGTGTGATCGTGCAATATTTGCGTGGATGGTTTCAGAAGGGTTGCCATGAATTTCTCACGATCCTGAGGCGAATATGGTGCCAGTACCCAATGAAACTTCCTATTGGAGAGCTGAACGTCGTAGATCAAGATATCGTCATCACATGAATATTTACAAAGCGAAAAAGCACCAAGCACGTACCAGTTGCGGGACGTCATCCAAGACTGTCACATATGCGTTCAAGAACTCATAGACTAGATCGAACACTTCAGACTGGGTAGGCGAGACGCTCACTTGAATGTCCGAGAAGTTCGGGGCTAGGCTCACATTGTCAATGATCCGAGCAAAGACAAACGGGGATGGGATCGCTCGATGACGGAGACTGAAATGAGTCCGGTAGGACACGGTTGATCCATCTGAAGCCGCTGGCAGCAATATCGAGATGGTCGAACTTACATGACGGGTCTCGACACTCGATTCGATCTTGCTGCCTTGATAGGACTGGTGTGGTTGCCGGTGTGAAGCGTCAAAATATGGTTCATCCCCACAAATCTGTGCGTGAAGATCCGTGATAAACTCGCTCATGTGTGCGGAGCGCGCTTCGAAAAGGTGTAAGTCGACTAACCGCAGAAATACGTACAAGCGATCGAGAAGTCGAGACGATCGCGTGAGACACGCGTAGTTCTGCTTTTCCGCTTCCCGTTCGGCATCACACTGACGCTGTAACAGCAGGATTTCGCGATCGATGAGTTGACACATTTTGTCGTGTTGTTGCGTGACTTCCCTGCGAACGGACTTCAGTCGTGAGCGATTGTGCTAAGAAAGTGCGGGTAACTGGTCAACAACCGAAGACGACTTTAGCAATGTAGATTCATCATTACCTGTTGGATGTGATCCATCAGATAAGTAGCTCCGTGCGCCAAGTGATATGAGGCCGCTAGCAGCTCAATCTACGCAAGCAAAATGTGATCAGCGTAGGTAACCACGCCACGTCCAGTTACTAGTATGATGCACGATACCTTCACACAACACTCACGAATAGCTACGAGCAGACGCGCAGCAACCACGTCACACTGGAACAGGCTGCACGCTATTCGATCGCGGACTCGACGATGCTTGATCTGATTCGCTTTTCTCTTCCATGACATGAAGAAAAGGAGCCCCTGGAGTTTCTGCAAGCCCCGCATTGCCGTCATGTGGTCGAACGCACGCTTCTCCATGACCCAGCTGTCTACATCGACAAAGTCGATGACGCTCGAACCACGGTAATGGGTGATGCCGTGGTGACTCAAGGCAAAGTACTCGAACTCGACGTCAATAGCGCAGTCCTCTGAGATGAACTCGAGCCAGTACACGTTTCGAAAGCTGCACGGGGGATGTCTGTGGTACGCTAAGAAGAGGACGTCCTTTTCCGGCAGGGCGAGACGGTGCGCTGCGTCAGACAACCGCTCTGAACAGGCAACATTCACAAGCTTTCGATCATACTGCTCCTCACGTCTCACAAAGACACTGATATGCACCTGGGCGACGAGGAATCTCGGCTCTTGTGACGCTCTTGCCGTTGTGAATGACGTCGATCAGATAATGGAGCATCGGATCATTGATCGCGTATTCTACAGCAGCACGTAACATCACCACAGTGAGACGAATGGATCTCTAACGTATCGACTCAATATCACGAACTTACTCTGGTCAAACTCGTCGACTGAGATGGGCAAATTCATCCTGCCGTCGTGGCGCTGACGTCGTCTAATCTTCCGGGCTTCTGTTGTCCCCAACAATCCATCCACTGACGCCGAGGAGTCAATATCCCTCGCTTCTTCTTCCTCGCGGATACGAACGGGTCCCTCAACTGTGGGTCGGGCCTTCTTCGTCGGGTCACGGCTCATGAGGCGACTGAGCAGCGCACTCTGCTGTCCATTAACTTGCGCTGCGACCGTAAGTCGCGCTATCACGTCCTCACCAATACCACTCGCACTCTGCCTCCCCCTCGCGCGGCGTCCACCACTGCCTCGCTCCTCTCTGTCCGCTTCTTCTCGCTGTTGGCCTTCAAGCACAGTGATGACCGCCGGCGCGGCTGCGCTCTTCGCCTCATCACCCCGCCTCATACTGCGGACTCAATAGGCGGCCTTCTCGATGGCGTCACGCCGCGGCCGTCCGTGCATCTCGGTCGCTTTCCCTTTGTTTGAAGCGGCTTCTTGCCAGTGGAAACCTTTTTGCGACCATCACTCTGACGGTTCAAAATCACTTTCAGCAACATTGTAGCAACATGACAAACCGGTTTCAGAAAATGCAATCACATTGGCTAACTGTAAAAACCGGTATGTGGCGGCCCCGCCACCAGTCACTCTTTGGTGGTCTGAGTGGTGAGCTGCTCGGTGGAAATGCAGGGGTTCGATCATTCGTGAATCCCCAGAGCCTTCCGTTCCTTACGATCCTCCAAGTCAGCCACGTAAGCAGCCCTTCCTCTCTGCGCGCGTCGACGTCCTTCCAGTATCAGCCACGTCGCGGTCGCTCAGTCGCGCGCGCTCGCATGCTGCCCAAGCATCCGAGCCACGCGTCTTGGACCGTGACGTGACTGTGGAGGCAGCCGCCGTCCCCTTTCGCCGGTCTCGCGCCATGCGTCTCTTTCTCTCTCTTCCTCACTGCGTCGCATTGTGGTGGTGGGCGATTCGCGCGGTTGTAGTTTCTTTCCCAAAGGAACTCCTGCGCGGTCGTCTGCTGCTGCAGGGCGATGGAAGACCGCAGAAGAGATGAGGGCGATTGGACCGATTCCGAAAGGGGGGGCGAGTTGACCTTGGCAACCGAGTGGGAGAACTAACGGGCCTCTCTCTTTTCCTCTCGACAGAATGGTGCGAATGAGCGTGCTTGCCGATTGCCTTAAGAACATGTACAACGCCGAGAAGCGCGGAAAGCGTCAGGTGTTGATCCGCCCGTCGTCCAAGGTCATTGTCAAGTTCCTCCAGGTCATGCAGAAGAACGGTGCGTCTCTCACACTCTTCAAGCGTTTGGGGATCAGTGAGTGGTGGCTGACTGGTAGTCTCTTTCGATAGGCTACATTGGCGAGTTCGAGATCGTGGACGACCACCGCGGTGGCAAGATCGTCGTGGAGCTCAAGGGCCGCATTAACAAGTGCGGTGTCATCTCGCCGCGCTTCGACATTAAGCTCACGGAGATTGAGAAGTGGATCAACAACCTCTTGCCGTCGCGCCAGTTCGGCCACATCGTGCTCAGCACGACGTTTGGCATCATGGACCACCACGAGGCCCGTCGCAAGCACACGGGTGGCAAGGTCATTGGCTTTTTCTACTAAGCGAAGTTGTCCTCATGCGCTCTTGGAACCCACGATAAAAGGAACACGGAATATGGTGTTTCACTCGTCGCTCTCTCTCCCTCTCTCTCTCTCTGCTCATAACTAAGAGCAGTTCCTTTGGATGAAGCCATCATCTCCATACGCGCTGAGCGGTTTTCGGCTATTAATGACCACGAACGACACGCTATTTTTTTCGCCCCCAGAACGTCGGTCGTCCCTTCAAGCCGAACGACTGCGCATAGAACCGTTGGGCTGCATACTAGTACCTCCGTCGCTCCCTTTCTCCGGTTCGTTGAAGGCGACGGGGTGGTCACGCGTTTGTCTCTCGACATCCCAGACGCCCCAGCACATGCACAGTAGTAGCCATGCCGGCCAAGAACGAGATCGTGCCCCTGGATGCAGGCCCGACGCGGCAGACCCTCACGGCGCCGGCGCCCGTCGTGTTGGCGCCCGCCAAGCCGTCCTCGTCGAAAGCCGACTTGAACACTGACGCGCTCAACGGCCAGGAGCGGCGGATACGGCTCGTCGCGGCGCAGCGGCGCCACACGGCGTTCCAGCTCTTCTTTGCGCTGTTCGGCGTTGCGCTCATGGTCGTGCAGATGGAGTACCTGTGGTATGCCAACACGCAAGACTTTGCGGGCGTCTGCGCCGTCGACTTGGCCACGCAGTGTCCCGCGTGCCTCGCGTCGCTGCCGCACGCTGTGCCCGTGCAGGGCGGCCGCATGATGCTTCACGCCGTACGCGTGCTCATAACGTTTTCCACGCTCATCCAGCTCTACTACATCCACGCCTTCTACGCGGCCGAGTGCGACGTGCTCAAGATCAAGAACATTGTGCCGCCCAAGGCCACGCTGCTCTCGTCGCCGCTGCGCAACCAGCTCGTGCTCGAGCTGCTGCTCTTTGCCGTGCACCCGTTCCCGGGGCTCGAGGCCATCGACCCGCAGTGGCCCAACCTCGTCGTGGCCTCGAGCCTGCTCATGTTTCCGCGCTTCTTCCTGCTGTTTCGCATGCTCCAGTTTCGCGACGCCTTCAACTCGAGCAACGGCTGGTTCATCGGCGCGCTCACGAACGTGGACTTCTCGGCCGCCTTCTTTCTCAAAGCCACGCTGCGCAATCGGCCACGGCGCTGGCTGCTCGCGAGCTTCGCGCTGCTGCTCGCGACGACGAGCTACTCGCTGTTTGTTGTCGAGCGGTTCCTCTGCGCGTTCCGCGCCGACTCGTGCTGTCGCCCCATCGCCTTCGCCGACGCGCTGTGGACCCTCGTGGTCACGATGCTCACGATCGGCTCCGGCGACGTGGTGCCCCACACGACGATCGGCCGGTTCGTCGCCGTGCTGGCCGGGATCTTTGGCATGGCGTTCACGGCCGTGACGATCGCCGTTATGTCGACGTACTTGGTGCTCACGCGATCCGAGCACAAGGTGAATGCGTTCATTAAAAGGGACGAGAACCGACGGCTCGTGCACGACCATGCGGCACGCGCGATCCAGGCGTACGTGCAGTGGCGCGCCGTGCAGCGGCGCCTGGACGGTGAGCGAACGCGCGGCGCCGCGTCAGCCCTGGCGAAGGCCGAGCAAAAGCTCTACGACGTGCTGCGCGTGTACCGCCAAGTCAAGCGGTTTGTCAACTCACATGACGTGAGCGATCCCATGGACAAGCAAATGACCATGCTCGAGATGATGGAGGTCAACGTCGAGTACATTCGCACCAAGATTGAAGACCTGAACGATCTCTTCCACGCGCAGGCCAACAAGCAGCACCTCGCGGCGATCAACAAGCGCAAGCTTCCGACGACCACGGCCACGGCCACGACGGCGGTTGGTGCACCCGTCACTGGGACCAGCAAGCCAAAGTCCGAGGACGCGTCGTCCTTCACGACGACGGAGGAAGGGTCGTTCTCGGGCCAACGGGTATTGCCCGAGACGGAGACGACCACGGCCGTTGTGGCTGTCGCCGCTGAGCCAAGTGAAGCACCCACCCCGGGCGGTAAGAGCAACCCGACCAATCAACCGCGGACTGGTGCTGTCCCGGGGCAGCCGATGAGCTACGACAGTGACAGCGACTCGCGGTCGGTCGGAGCGGACAGCAATATGGGAGGAAGCACAGCAGGCCAGTCGCTCGGCTCGAGCCGAGCCTTGAGTTTCGCCGGGCCGCAGAAGACTCCCAGCTCTTCCGAATGGGCGGTCGCCATGGAGCAATCTATGCAAGCGATCCTGCTCCATGTCGTGCGCGTCTCGAACGAAGTGGACACGCTGCGGAGCCGCGTCGAAACCCAAATGGACCAGCTGCAGGACCGCATGGGCGAGCTCGAGAAGCGCTTGGGCGTGCAGGACGCGTTCCGCGAGGTCACACGCGGCGCGTCCATCCGCAAGAACATTTCGCGGGGTTTGTCGGGGCACTTGGCCGACGCCGTGGACGGTCCCACGGTAGCAAACACCACGACTAGCGCGGGCAATACCAACGGCGCCGTCTTGCTGGGTGGCACTGCGCGGTTGAACCGCATGTCGTTCAAGCAGCAGCACCGGCCCTCGATCCACAACTTTGTGACGAGCAAAGACTTGGAAGAGTTCCACAACAGCGGCTCGATCGACTGACAGGGTGACTGACACGAGGCCTTGTTCAGGTCGCAATAGAATTAGATTAGCAGAGACCCTCGAAGCCGTAGCGTCGTCCGCCCACATGACCCGAGGGATGGTCTTCCTGCCCACTGACCAGAACCACATCGACCTGTCGTGACAGCATTTCTGAAGGAATCGGATCTCGTGAGGCAGGCTCCGTCACAGGTGGGACGTCTGATACAGTGGACGCGATGTTGTAGATTACAGTATTTAATAACACGCGACCACTCTCTCTCTCTCTCTCTCTCTCTCTCTCTCCCCTCCCCCTGTCTGTCTCACTGCTGCAAACCCAGACTTCCACCGTGCCGTCGGCTGCGATGGCAGCGGCGTCCCTCGTGGCTGTGATGGCTGTGGCGACGGTGAGGCGTCCCCACGACTGGCTTGGTACGATGGCTCACACAGTGGCACGTCAATGCGGCCTTGTACTCGCGCCAATTCTCAATAATGTGTGGCACTTCGTCGTTCCCAACGAGCGTCTCGAAGGGCTTGACAAACTTGCTGTTCTTGCCAATGACGTGGACCCGTAGCTTGCGGACTTTCGAGGCCCCCGTCTCTTCTTCTTCAGCCGCGAGCAGCCAGCGCTGGTACCGCTCGCGCAGCCCTGCGACCGAACACTGCGCCAGTTCTTTGACCACTTCATCGTCGACGCGGAACGCGAGTCGGCGGCTCTGGATCTCCTCCCAATACCGATCCGTCTCGTCGCCCAGCGTCGCGTCCTCGCGGGTCTTCATGCGCTGTAGGCTCGCGACGTGCTTGGCCAATTCTTCGTCGGCAAGTGTCTCGAGGTACTGTGCAAAGTCGGTCTCCACAAAGGCATCGACCCGCAACGCGATCTCGCCGGCCGCATGGCTCGCCGACTGCACCGAGAGGCTAAAGCCTAGCACGCCGTGGGTCTCGCGGACCATGCAGTAGACTTCGTACCCGAGCTGCTGCGTCGTGCGCAGCTCGTGGAAGAGCGGCTCGGCCATGACGTGCTGCAAGAGCTCGGCGTACGCGAGGTCCTGAAAGTCGCCCTTGCCAATCTGGTAGTACACTTCGACAATCGAGTTGGTCTCGCCGTCGTGGTCGCTCACGTCCCGTAGCAAGATGCCATTGGTTGTGAGCGGTAGCGCCATTGTGTGGGGTCGCAGCGGCGACGGCAACGGCGTCTTGAGAAGCTGCTCGCGCGTGTGCGTGCCAATCGCTCGTTCCACAGTCTCCACTAACGCCACGGCTTCGGGCTGCGTGATGTTGCCGTGGACCATGGCGCGCACGGCGGCGTCGCACTGCCACAGCACGTGGTGCTTGAAGAACCGCACGTGATCAGCAGTCACGCTGTCCAACACGCGCAGCTTGTCGTCCACGGGAAACGCCGTGCGCTCGAGTAGCTGCAGTCTCAAGTAGCGCGCCTTGACGGCAGGCTTGAGCAAGAGGTTCTTGTACTCTTTAATGAGCTCGTCGCGTACCCGCGTGAATACGAGGTCGTCAATCTCGGTATGGAGAAGCACATCCACGACGGCATGGATCAGCGCCGGCAGCTTGTCGCTGAAGCCGCTGAATGTAGTCTCGATATCGAGGTCTCGGAGACTGAGATCGTAGCCGTAGCTCGCCAGCGATGACTGGTACTGCACGTGCTGAAGCGCTTCGTGGCACAGGCGCAAGTAGATCTTGGCGTGGACATAGTTGTCGACACTGCGCGTGAGCGACGGCAGACAGAGCAGAAAGTTGGCGTTGGTCTTCGGGAGTTGGAACTTCACGTCGCGCTTGTACCAGAGCTTGGTCATGGTCGTCGTGTGCACGAGCATCGGCTCACCGTCGGGATCCAACGGCTTGTCTGACGGGATCGGCAGCACTGTAAGGTCCTCGGGCATGAACGGGTTCGGCTCGGGCAGGGAGAGATGATGATGGGTACTCGACTCGCCACTGTCCCCCCACAGCTGCAGCGTCGTCGCCGCAATCGGCTCGATCGAGTACTGCACGTCCAGCCACTTCTCGCGTCGCCACGTCAGCGTCTCGTCTTCAAACGTTGGTGACAGCAGCACTACGCGCGTGTTCTGCGGCGTCATCCACGCCAGCAGAGCCTCTGTAGCCTCCGGATCAAACTCGCCCTGCACGAGATCGTACCGCAGCAAATCAGCGCGATTCACGGCGTGGCGATCTTGCATCAGGTCGGCGAGCCGCCGACAGAGCGCGAGCGGGTGGGATTCTTCTTGGTACTGGAAATTCATGCGACTGCTCGCGCGCAGCTCGTTAAAGATCCGTTGCCCAGAGACCAACGCCGAGCTTCGTACGAATCGCACGACCTCAAACACGAGCGCGACCACACGCTCCCAGTGACTCAGCCCGAGTGCCGTGAGTGACACGTTGACCTCAAAGAGACTGCCAAACGAGCCAAACTCATAGGCGTCGGATTCTGAGATGCCGACGGCGACCTCGGTCGCCCACATCCGGTCTTTGAGCATGGCACTGAGCGAGCCGTCGCCCTCGTGGCCCATGGCGTGGGACAGAAACTCCCACGGCTTTTGGCGGTACTGGGAAAGCAGAGGCGGCAGCGGCCAATAGAGATGGAGCGTGTGCATCTTGCGGACAGGGATAATCTTGATGAGCGTCGGCTCCTGGCCCGCGGCGACGCCAAACGGAACGGACAGTTGAACTGGAGGAGACGGCGTGGGGAGTCGGGTCGGCACTGCGTCAAACGACTCGCGGACCCAATGCTCCATCTCGTCCAGCGAGGCTTCGCCATAGACACTGAGCTTCATGCGATGGGCCGAGTAGTGGGTCTCGTAGAACGCTAGCAACGCGGCGCGCACATCGCGACCGCCAGTCTTGGGCGCGAGACTCGCGCTGTTGCCCCAGCTAAACGTGCCGTACGGATGCCCCGGCGGCGCGCACGTCTCACACTGCACTTGCTGGAGGCGTACATAGTCGTTCTGGCGCGCCCTGTTGAACTCGGACTCGATCGCGAGGAGCTCCCGGCGCATGTCATCGTCTCGGAAGAGGGGCGCGACAAAGCACTGCGCAAACATATCGAGCGCGGGCTGGAGGAAGCGCGGAGCAATCTCAAAGACGAACCGCGTGCTCTCGCACTCGGTTACGCCGTTGCTGTCGCCGCCGTGGGCGCTGAGAAACGACTCGAACGCATTCTCGTCGGGGTACGCGGCGCTGCCCATGAACACCATGTGCTCCAGGTAGTGGGCGAGGCCACGGAAGTCTGGTGGATCGCTCATGCTACCGACAGCGACCGAGAGACAGGCTGCAGCGAGTGGCGAGCCCTTGGGTACAGTCGCTTCTTCTAAGTCTTCTTCGGAGTCCGAGTCGCTCTCAGTGTCGTAGCCGCCCGAGCGGCTCACGAGCGAGCGGCGCGGGACGTCGCCGTGATCATTCTCGGGCTCTGGCTCAGCCTCGTTGGTCGTTGTTTGGCAGGTGAGCTTGCTGCGCGTGTCGCTGCGGATGAGCAGCGCCTCAAGGCCGTTGGGCAGCGTGAAAATGCGGTACTGCTTGGCGTCGTTGGGCGACTTGAACGCGTCGAGCGAGCGAGCTGTAGCAACGTCCATGGAAGGCCAATCTGACGCCGAGTCGCGTGGACAGAAGCGCACGGATCTCTTCTATTCGTTAAGCGCACGTACTGTTGACTGAGGGGATCGTGGAGTGAACGGCGAAAGACTGGAAAGACCTCCTTCCGCCCTCGTCTTCCCATGCGTATGGCGTGTCATTTGGCCTTCCTCGAGTTCCTTCCAGTTCTTAGTGGCTCTCTTTTCAACCAATCATTTCTATCAATTTGCTTAATCGGGTTTCCATCTTCATCATTCTATTTTACAAACTATTTATGCTTATTTTGGAACACATAATTAATGTTCAGCAACCATAAACACGATAAACGAAATATCTAATTTGAGATAAAAACGATACATAGATCAGGCAGGGAAGCTCACTGTTCCATGGAGGCGAGAATGGCGCCAGCGGCGGCCGACGATGCACGGTACGTCGTCCAGATCGTGGTCCTCGCCGCCTGCAGCGCCGGCAGACTGAACGTGCGCGCGACTGTGACGTAGGGCTTGGCGTACTCCCGCACAGTCTGGCCAAGCGGCGTGGCCGCGACAAACTCGAGCGGCTCGGCGACGCAGCGCACATAGAGGCGATCAAAGAGACTGCCGCGGTGCGCGACAAAGACCGTGTTGCGGTGGAGTCGCAGCGCCGCCTGGAAGCCGGACTTCGTCACGTACGAGCAGAGCAGATAACTGCCGCTGATTTTCTTGACCATGAGCTCGAGCTCGTCGAGCGGGGTGACGAGACACGAGGGGTACGCACCGAATCCCTCCATTTTGACGATGTCTCCAACGGCCGGTTCCATGCCATGCGGTTCGTACTGCAAGACGATGCGGACTTCGCCGAGCATGAGTTCCTTCTCGGGCTGTTTCTTCTGCGCGGCGCTGCTGCCTTTCTTGCCACCAGCTCCCGTTGCCCCCGGGGGTAGTACCATGGGCATACCGCCGCTGAGCGTGATCCACTTGTCCATGACATCTTCCTTTCCTTCGAGCAGCGGCGTGAGGTCCACGGTCGCCGTGCCAATGACCGAGCCGTTGGTCATGCCCACGACCTCGGTCGCGCGGCCCGTGAGCGAGTCCTCGTTCATGACATCCACAATCAGCTCGAGTCGCACGTTCGAGTGGTCGTCCAATTGCGAGCCGTGCTTGGCGTCCAGCAGCTTGTGGATCTTCATTTCATGGAGCTCGCGGCGCCACGTCGGGTTGTCATTGCTCTCAATCGTCGAGCTGCGCGCGGTCTGCTTGCCCAGCCGGAAGATTACATAGGGGTTACACGTGCGAACCCAAAACATGGACGCCGCTGCGCGCAGGTTACGCGCCTCCAGAAGGCGGATGGTGACGGTGCCGGCCACGCCGTCCTGGTGGTGGAGGTGCTTCTCGAAGAGAAACGCCGGCTCATGGACGCGATCACCGGCCACGGGAGTCGCCATTTTGTTGGAAGTTGGTGGAGTTGGTGTTGGGAAAGTTGGGAGAAGGGACCAACAGAAGGTGCCGCGTCCCAGCAAGAATGGAAATGTGAAGCTCTTCGAGTGTCGAAGTTGACGCTGGATTCGTCGATACGGGTTCGAAAACCTGAATTCCGTAACATGGGTTAAGAACTAGTACTTCCTCCTAAAACCGGAATGATGAGGGATTACGGTTACGTATCGTTTGATGGGGTTACGCGTTGAGTTGGCCACCAATCATTTGAAGCCGTTGTGAGTGTGTGAAGAATTGCAAACCGTCACGCGATAGGACAGAGGACCCCAGACTTCCTCCATTCCGTTGCTGAGCTGCCCCACGCCACACGCCACATCGTTCCCGACAGCGTCTCCATCTGTAGCTGTCTGCGCATCAGTCCGTGCGACCCCGAGTCTCTGCGTCATCTTAGAAGCTAAGCATCATGCCGCCGAAACTCAAGGGCATCAACTCGAAGAAGGCGAGCGCCGACAACCCGCACCGCGCGATCCCAAAGCGCCAAAAGGCCGCCAACATGCGAGACAAATCGACCATCAACCGGCTCAACATGTACCGTAACAGTGGACCTATCCGCAACAAGAAGGGCAAACTCGTCGGTGGCTCGCTCATGATGGGCGACAAGGCCGGCGGCCAGGCCATGTCGGGCGGCCAGGCGCGCATTCAGCCGGACCGCCGCTGGTTTGGCAACACACGCGTGATTGGCCAGAAGGAGCTGGACAAGTTCCGCAACGAAATGTCGCTCAAGCAGGCCGATCCGTACTCGGTCGTGCTGCGCACGCGCAAGCTTCCCATGGGGTTACTCCAGGACGCCGACAAGGTCGCGCGCATGAAGTTGCTCGAGACCGAGAGCTACGAGGACGTCTTCAACGGCAAGCGCACGCGCAAGCGCGCCAAGATTGCCGCGAATGATTACGAAGCGCTCGTGAGCCGCGCGGCCGAAAGCGCCGAGACGTACGGCTCCAAGGTGGACCGTAATATCGTCGTGGAGCAAGACTTCAAGGTCGAGACATCCCATGATGTGTTTAGCAAGGGCCAGTCGAAGCGCATTTGGAGCGAGCTCTACAAGGTGCTCGACTGCTCGGACGTTGTGATCCAAGTCTTGGATGCGCGCAACGTGCCGGGCACGCGGTGCGAGCACGTGGAGAACCACATCAAGAAGAACGCGAGCCACAAGCACCTCATCTTTGTTATCAACAAGTGCGATCTCGTGCCCAACTGGGTCACCAAGAAATGGGTCCAAAAGCTGAGCGAGACGACGCCGACCATTGCGTTCCACGCGTCGCTCAACAGTCCGTTTGGCAAGGGTGCGCTGATCAATCTGCTGCGCCAGTTTGCTAAGCTCCACCAGGACAAGAAGCAAATCTCGGTGGGTCTCATTGGCTACCCGAACGTTGGCAAGAGCTCGGTCATCAACGCGCTCCGCAAAAAGAAGGTTTGCAAGGTCGCGCCGATCCCGGGCGAGACCAAGGTCTGGCAGTACATCACGCTCATGCGACGCATCTTCCTCATCGATTGCCCGGGGATCGTGTACGATCAAGGAGACGACGAAGTCGAGACGGTGCTCAAGGGCGTCGTGCGTGCCGAAAAGCTGCCGCAGCCCACAGAGTTCATCCCGGCGATTCTCGATCGCGTAAAGAAGGAGTACATCACGAAGGTGTACGGCATTGAAAACTGGAAGGACGAATTCGACTTTCTTGAGCAGCTCGCGATCAAGTGTGGTAAGCTGCTGCAGAAGGGCGAGCCCGACTTTCAGAACGTTGCCGTGCAGATGATCAACGACTACCAGCGTGGGAAGCTGCCGTGGTTTGTGTCGCCGCCCATGAAGGACGAGGAACTCGCGGCGCTTGCGGGCAATGACGCGCCGCTCAACGAAGCTGAAGCTGAGGTGGCAGAAGAGGAGATTGACGACGACGAGGTCACTGGAGAAGATGAGGATGATGAGGCCGATGCGAACGACGATGGGGACGACCAGGAGGACGAAGAGATTGACGAGGAGGAATAGACGATCGACGGGCGGGCTGGCTGAAGTAGCAGCAGTGTTTTGTTTTGTCAGAGAAACCCAAATTTTATATAGTAAAGCTACGCACCGCTGATTGGAGTTTTGAAAAGTTTCCGTGTTTACCAGTCTCTATGTGACGCTTCGTTCGTGTGTGGCGGTGCAGAATCTGTGTGGAAAAATGACAACGGAACGCGTGACGTGTGACTTGTCTTCTGGTGTGTCGTTACTGTCCTCGAGATCGTCGTCACCACGCATCTCACCAATTACACGGCTGCGACACGCTCGACAAATTCATGAGCAACTGCAGGAACGCAAATGGACGGATCGAAGCAGCAGCAAAGCTAGCATCGCGGAGGCGAAGGCGACCAGCTGTGTGCTTTCTCATCCCAATCACCAGCAGCAGCTGCACCGTCACGAGGCAGCGAGCATCGAAGTGCTGGCTCAGGATCTTCAACGGTCACGACCGCACACACAAGTGAATGCATCAAGCGACTCACTGATCAAGCGGGTAGAAAAGATTGGTGCAAGCGAGAAAAATGCGCTGGTCGTGTATCTGCTTCAGCGAACGGCGTTGCTCGAGGCGCAGCGCAACGACGTCGTAGCAGTCGGCGAAAAGCTCACGGCGCAGCTCGTACAGCAGCAGCACGAGCTTCGGGTGCGGTTCCGCGCGCAGATGACGCAGCTGCAGGAGCAGCTTCACGAGGCTCTCCACAACCACCCCGAGATTGCTCGCCTAGAGGAACAACTCGCCCAGCTCCAGAACGCCAATCGAGAGAGCGACCAGAAGCTGCTGTTTGCCGTTCAAAAGCTGCACCGCAGTCGCCAGCGTGAGCGCGCAATGCGCCTGGAGCACGAAAGCGATCCTCTCTTGTGGGATTTGTGAGTGTGTTGCACGCAAGAAACAAACACCACACACGCAAAATCACAGTATACAACATGCATTTGCAAGCCACTCTTTGACGTCACCGTTGATGCGTGGGTCTTCTTCTGCGTGCATTGCCTTACCTAAGACTGGACCTTGGAGTCGGCCGAGAGAATCGGCGGTCGGTAGCAGTCTGGAAGGTACTTGAGCTGAAACGAGTTGAACGCAAACTTGTTCTTGCCCGTGTTGGCGAGCACATTCACCCGGCGCACGCCACGTTCGCGCATGGCGTTACACAGGTGCACACCCTGCTTCACGTGAAACTTGTCGACCAGCAGACGGGAACACTCGAGCGTGACCGACATAGCCGTGCGATCTTTTCCGCTCTTGCAGCAGGTCGTACGGCCGGCACCGAGACGGCGGCACAGATCGCTTGATTCGATCAGGATATTGACATTCTTCTTTTGCACACTCGTCTTGCGCGATTGGTTCAGCTTCTCTGCGAGAATCTTGATTTG
>JAADWA010000296.1:0-33461 GCA_023335935.1 Pythium phragmiticola | reverse complement strand
CTGGTGACAAGACCAAGCCGTACAGATACGTCTCTCAGTGCTCGAACCGTGGCATGTGCGGGTTTGAGACGGGTATTTGCACGTGCTTCAAGGGCTACACGAACGACAACTGCGACACCCAGAACATCCTTGCGCTCTAAGAGCGACACTGAAATCCGCTTGTGTGCTTCTTCCATTTTCATCTCTTCGCAATCCACGTCCCCGCGCTGCATCACCATATAACCGCCGGGGCCTCCAGGTATTCTCCGTTGTTCTTGGTATGCCGGTCCACTCTGTATCCCTCACAACCACGTTATACATGACAATCGCCTCTATTCTTCCACCGTCATTACTACGTATCGTACGTGACTTGAGAAGGTCGCCCATCCCTCGCTTTACTGGCGAATTCTCCACACCTTCTGCCATCCAACTTCAACGCGTCTCTCCAGGATCGTACAGATTCGTACTTTGTCGAATCATCTCTGTACATGCACTGTACATTACCCCTCTCCAATTCAAGACCCTGCCCCACGGCATTTTCAGTCAACAACAACGTTGAAGCACGACAGGGAATATCAGGGTCGACTCTCTCTCTCTCTCTCTATTGGCGATGTCCTCGTCGTCGCTTTCGTCGCTGCTCGGGCTCGCGCTGCCGCCACCGGTGATCGCGCCGAGCGCCGTGGACAAGCGCCTGAGCAAGACCGAACTCCGCGTCGCGACCGCGGCGTTCCACCGCGCGCGCGGCTATGGCGACCGCGTCGATTTCCCACGGTTCCGCGATACGGTATTGCAGGAGGCATTCGGCGCCATGCCGCTGTACGTGACGCAGCGCATGTTCATGGTCTGGAATTATGCGGGCGGCGGCGCGCTGTCGCTCAAGGAGTTCCTCGTGGGAGTGGCGATCGCGTGGAAAGGAACCCAGGACGAGCACCTCAAGTTTGCCTTCCAGCTCATGGATCGCCATGGAGGGCAGGAGCTGGCCAAGCGCGACGCACTGGCGTTTCTGAGAGCCGTCGCGATGCCCGGCGGCGTGGTCGCCGTGGAGAAATCTGACCATGGGAAGACGTGGACAATAGACGAGTTTCTCGACATGCTGTTCCTGACCGACAAGACGCTGCTGACGCCAGCAAGGTTCCTCAAAGCCGCGGCGAGTCGGTCGTTCCAATCGTTGGCGTTAGTGGACTGGATCCCGAAGCTCGCGCTGCAGTTTGAGCGCGAAAAGGAAAAGCTCACGACAGCCGTGACGCCCGTGTGCAAGCCGAGCCCAGAAGCAACCGAGAAACAAGGAGACGAGAAGAGTATGGTGGATACGATCATGGTCAAGCTGCGCCGTATCAAGAGCAGTGGCAGCCTAGCCTCGACGACATCGTCTACAAAGACCACACCGGCAATGACGGCATCGGGCTCGCCACCACTGGGGAAAGAATCGAATGGGGTTCATCAACGCCCAACAGCAAGAGCAATTCATGATACTCCGAACGAGCTCGACATTATCCAGATCGAAACCATGACTGCCGACCAGTTCCAGTTGCTGAAGCGCACACTCGCAGATCTCATTCCGTGGGTACTGTCTACACAAGTCGCCACCCATCGGAACATTCGCGATCGCCTGAGCGGCGTCGTACCAGACACTGTACTCCAGGCAACGCAAAGCACTGCTGATGCGTGTGCCGGTGACTTCTTGTTGTCAGTTTTGTGTCCACCGACTGAGAGTGGAGACGTTGGCTCGGTTCGAGCGCAGAGCAAGGCCACGCTGCTTTGGTGGATCCTGTGTATCTGCTGCTCATTAGCGCGGTCGTCATCCGAAGTGCTACGCTATCTATTTGTGGTATTTGACGAAGACAGCCAAGGATTCTGGACGCGCGCGCAGCTGACGACGTTTATTCGATGCGCCGATTTCCGAGAAGAGGAGCAGTCGAGTGAACAGGAAGCTGCATACTTGGCGCAGACCGTACTGGATGAGATAGCGTTCAAGTCTCAGCTCTCAACTGCTGTGTTAGCTGCAGTCAAAGGAGACGATCCAGGTGCTCACGACAGCGTGTCGTTTCGGTTTCGTGATTTCGAGACGTATCTCGCGCGATATCCGATCTCGGGCTGTTCGGCGGCCGACATTGATCTTGTATTCACACTTCTCCACGCGGATCTCGCCAAGCACCGCGGTCAGCAGCTCTCACACCGCGCGTACCTCCAGGCTCTCCACTCGTTTTGTGATCAGTTGATTGCCCACGAACTCACAACGCAACGTGGGTTTTGCCTCCTGCAGCGCCCCGCCTGGGAGCGGCTCGTTGACTGGATGTGCGACTATGATATAGAGCTGCCTCTCTTGAGCGTACTCAAGAGCGAGGTATGCACTCCAGTTGAGACCTCGGAAGTCTCCAGGGATGTGATTGAGGAATCTCAGTCATGGGAGGACGACAACGCGACGCCGTTCGTTGCTGTACCGATCTCACTTTGGCTCGTATTGGCCACGAAACACCGTGAGCGAATCGTTCCAGCTGCAGCGTCACCCTCGAAGTGGACTGAGACAGCGACACGGTTGACATTTTCGACTCCTGCAAGCGATGGCAGTGAGAACAGTCAAGGCAAGGAACCTTGCCAAGGATCATGGGCATTTTGTGCACTGGTCGCTGCGATTCGTTTGACCGTCGCCACACGAGACGGGTCAGAGTGCGTCATTGACATTCAGCATTGTGTAGTTCACCGTGAGATCACATTGCAGACACTCGTACAGACAGCGCTGAGCCTGCACGGCCGTGAACGGGCATCCGTCCAAAATGGCACGAGTATTATTGCGGCTCACCCGAAGGGTGCGTTCTTTTGTGAAGGTGAAGTGGCTTTCTTCGATACGAGCGAGCAGCAGTGTCACAAGATCCAAGTGTCACAAGGCATTTTGCTCATTGCGCTGAGTACGCTCGACGAAGGGACCTGCTCCAGTCGGATGAAAGTCACCATGGACGTGGTGTTAACGGATGAGCGGTCGAATAGTCATCTCCCGCGATGGCAGTCGCCGATGGTATCCAGTCCGGCTAGCAGCCAACGAAGTGGCGCAAGCACGCCATCGTCTAGGACACCAAGGAACTCCAAGCGCGCAGCAGCTACTGGTTGGTCAAATGTCCACGGACTCGCCAATCTCGGCAATACGTGTTTCATGAACAGTGCGCTGCAATGCCTCGCTGCGACTCCCATCTTGAGAGAGTATTTTCTCAAGGGTGAGCACCTCTTCGACCTATCGAGCCATACTGTGATCTCTACGAAAGGATCCCCGCTCATGCCAGGCAAGAAAAACACATCCAACGGCACGGATCTCAAACTGCCGAAGTCGAGTCTGCTCCCAGTCGCGTTCGGGCAGCTGCTCGCGGAAATGAACGCCTATTCGTCGAATGGATCTGTCTCGGGAATGGCCGACGTGATCTCGCCGAAGTATATGAAAACAGCAATCGCAACCCTGTTCCCCCATCTCAGCGACGGTACACAACAAGACGCGCAGGAGTTCCTGAGCTCTCTTCTGAGCAGCCTCAGCGATGAGTTGACACGGCTACCGATTTCAGAAACGAATGACGTGCCGCTTTTCACAGCACAAGCGACAAATATGTCGCTCGTGTCTCGTTTCACATCGTTCTCCCGGAGTCCACCAGCGACGACGGCCGTCTTACAGCCCTCGCGGGACTCAGTTCTTAAAGCACTACGATTTCAAGTGAGCGACAGCAACGGGCGGTGCGACACCGTGGTCGCCAAAGAGTGGTGGATATCCCACTTGATTGCCGAGCCGTCCGTGATTACGGCACTCTTCTGTGGTCAGTTCAAGAGCACACTGCGATGCAACCAGTGCGGCTATACGTCCACAAGGTTTGAACCGTTTTCGTCGCTGCAGCTCCCGCTCATGGACGAAACAGAGATGCTTTCGCCGCGACGCAAGCGACAGCAGCAGCAGGTTGTTGTTGTCCTCCACTTTCTGGACAGTCCGTGTCATCGCCCGTCGCTTCGCATCGTGGTTCAAGTGGGTGGCGACTGGACGGTCGAGCAGCTACTCATCAAGATCCAGCAAGACCACGCAACGTATTCAAGCACAGATACTCGTCGGGACCATATTGCCGTTACGCTCAACGGATTCACTGTCGACGAATATGTGGACCCCGATGCACTTCTCGCCAGTGTCTCCACCCCTATCAACGTGTTTGAGATTGAATTTGGCGAGCAGGCGCGTGCCTTTGGGAGAGCTTGGTCCCCTCGTCGTGAAACCCTTGAAGCTGGCACAAAAGTGCTCGTTCGAGCGTCGCATGAGCGCTGGGTCAAAGCAGTCGTTGAGCGGCCTGGCCTTCTCGCGCCCGACGCACCGTCGGGAAGCCCACACCCTGCAGATGCCACTCCATTGACGTATTACTTATTTATCGAGGAGGCCGGTATGGGCGCGCGCGCGTGCCTTGGCCGCAGTGATATCCGCCCAAGAACGAGTGAGCGATATGTGCTTCTCCGTTTTCTCCACCGCCGCCCGGGGCTCGTACCGTTTTACTCGACTTCTCCATATCGCCAAATGATCTGCGGGTTTCCGTTTCTGTGCCGCCTGCCATCCTCGCAGATCTGCGGACGCGGACTCTACCACATGGTGCATCGCAAGTTTGCTGCCATAGATCGCAGTATGACTTCATCTGGCGTGACGTCTCCACGAGGTCGCCGGTCGTTTATTCTGAAGCGAGTACGAAGCGATGGCAAATGCTGTGGCCTTTGCCACTGGACAGACCATTGTGACGGCTGCAAGATTGACCGTTTCGACGAAGAACCTCTGGAGTTGGCGATGGATGAGACCCTCGCGATTGACTGGTCGCTGGATGCGCACGAACAAGCGGAAGAATGGCTCGCGAGTGGGTGCCGCATCGAAGACCACAAGAGCTATACCGCCTACAGGATCGAGAACACGCACTCCCTCGAGAAGAGTCTCCAGATTCTATGCTCGGAGGAACACGTTGAAGCACGATGCAGTCGCTGCCTTGCCGTCAACACGCCCGCACACATTCTTGACGCAGCGGATAAAGATTCGACCGCTTGCACTGTACCAGCGTTCGTGCCACATACCAAAACGCTCGCACTGTGGTCGTTGCCACCGATTCTCGTGATTCAGCTCAAGCGGTTTGAGCTGGTCGGAAATGGAGGGTACTCGTATCAGAGACTCAACCACAGCGTGGACTTTGACGTCGACGGCTTCGACATGGCCAGCTTTCTGGCGATACGCGACGGGAATGGCCCGAAAGAAGATCGCGATGACGTGGCGCGAGCCGAGTCGTTCCTGACCAAGCAACTCCAGTTCCCAGTGGATACGGCGTCGCGCGAGCTGACGTCCTACCGCCTCTACGGGCTCGTGAACCACATGGGCAACGTCGGCGGCGGCCACTACACGGCCCACATTCGGCACCCTGATAATGGCGACTGGTGGCTCGTGGACGACGCCAGTGCGACTCCGGCCAACCCGCAGACGCTGTCGCCGTCGTCCTCGGCGTATTTACTTTTCTACGTGAGAGAAGACCTCGACCCGACGACGTGTGAAGAGGATGATGACTACGAATTCGATAAGGAGCTGGCGTACCGCCCGCGTGGGCTGTCGGACTTCTACCCACGCCAGCCCAATGCCACGCCCGTCGCGGACGCCGCGGTGCGTGCGCTGTGCAAACAGGACTTTTGGCAGCGATTCCCACCGTCCAAGCAAAACACCAGCAAGCGTGATGACAACTGCGCACTAATGTAGGGAGAGAGACAGATAGAAAGACATACACAAGAGCAACACGAATGTCCAGTCCAAGGCACCGCGACGTATCTCCGCCGTTTAAAGCAATACAGCGACCGGACGCTCTAGTGCTTGCGGTGGTGCTTGCTGCGCTTTTCCTTCTTGTGCTGTTTGGATTTGCTGCGGCTGCTCGAGTGCTTGCGGCTGCGCCCGTGACGGTCGTCCTCACTCGAGTCGTCTCGCTCGGTCTCTTTCGACGGTCTCTTCTCTTCCACTGATGAGCTGCGACGACGTCGATCGCGACGGGATCGGGCTACACTTGCGCTGCGGCTCCGGCTGCGGCTTCTTTGCCGGCGACCTCTGCCGCGGTTGGCGCTGCGGCTTCGCGATCGCGAGATGCGGCGGTCCGTCTTGCGGCCACGCGGACTCGGACTCGCGCTGCGGCTACGACTGCGTCGTGGTGAGCGATCACGGCGGTCGCGTTTGCTGCTGCTTTCCCTCTCCTTGGCTTTCTCCTTGGCTTTCTTCTTCTTGGCCGATCGGCGGCGGCGTCGGTCTTCTTCCGAGTCCGAGTCGCTGGACGAATCCTGTGGACCAGCAGTACACGTCAGCTCCATCCCGCCCACAAAGTACCATACAGTATCTCCACCACACGTGATGCCACACTTACCGAGGACGACGAGGCATCAGCGCGCGCCGGTTTCTGGTCGACGGCGTCCAGAAAGTTCCGGCACTGGAAGGTCAAGTGGCCCAGCATCCCGCACTTTTTGCACGCGCCACGCACGTCGTTCTACGGCCACCGCAAGGCAAAAAGCCCCCCGCCGACATCAGTCTCGTTTTTTATGATCGTAGAGAGGAGAAGGGAAGGAAGCCACGTACGCTCTTGTTGGAGAGCTTGGCGAGCGCCATGAGGCCCTGGGCCTGCTCGTGGGCCGAGGCCGAGACCTGTCCCGCCTGCTCCTCGCCCTCGGCGGCATACGGGTCGTAGCCGATCGTGTTCTTCCAGATGCCCGTCATCTTGAGCGCGGCACTGCTGTGCATGCGGTTGTTGTGCGGCATGCGCACGCGGCCCGACGTCGCCGGCATGGTTGCTCAGTAGTGATGCTGTTGGTTGTTGGATTTTCCAACAAACCAACAGAGCAGGGCCGGATTGAGGAAATTACAGTTGTAGACACAGTAATTTGATCGATTTACAGGCCGTTTTGGGGTCATTTTTGGAGAGTGGCCACGTTGAAGTCGGGGCAGAATGGACGCGGCGGACGAGTACGAGTTGGACTACGAGGCGGTGCGTAGTGAGAGAGGAGCATATGCAGCAGCCCGTAGAGTAGCAGGATTCATCCTGACGTATCTGTTGGGCACTGGTGTCCAGGAGTCGCCGCCACGCGCGAGCCAGCAGCTGCCGCTGGACGAGTCTCCGCCCGTGAGCGGCGATGACGAGGAGCCACAGAGTGACGCTGATCATCATCCCCAGCAGAAGGAGCAGCAATCACCCAGCGACATGCAAGGGAACCCAGCGTCTTACAGTCCGAGAGCATCTGTGGAGGAGTCGCTGGCGTCGTCGCCTCGGCGCTTACGGCGCAAGCGTCCGCTGCGGACAGAGAAACAGTCGGCGACGCTTGTGGCGACACTCACGCGCAAGCTCGCGCAGTACAAGAAGCGCAATGCCGAGATCCAGCAGCAGCTGCAAAGGCTGTACCAGAACGACGCCATTGCATTCGTGAGTGCACACGGTGTGCCTGTGCGGTTCTTGTTGTGAGGCTCATTGGCTCGTGCTCTTTCTTGTCAGCTCGAAAACAAGGCCCAAGAACGGCAGCGGCAGATTGACACCCTTCAGATAGAGAACCGAACGCTGCTACATCAACAACGCGTACTAAATAAGCAGCTCGAGGAACTGCAAGACGCCGCGGTGAGGAGTTGGCAAAGGAAATGGAGTGCCGTTACAGACGCGTGGCCTAACGGATTGGATCACCTTTGATACGCAGGAAACCATGCCGAGCACGCGAGTCACGCAACGGGAAGAACTGCGTGTCTGTCGTGAGCAATTGCGCCATTACAAGGAGACTCAGAAAGCGACAGAAGACAAGTCGGCGAGACTCCACCAGCAAGTGGTCGATCTGACGGCCGCGAACAAAACGCTCACTGAAAAAGTCAAGCAACTGGAAGGCGAACTGGCGTCGTTTACGCTATCACCGTCATCTTCTCGAGCTGCATCGAAACGATCGGCTGCGTCCCTTGCACAAGAGGAGGCGGAGGCAGTGATCGCGACCCAAGAGAACGAAATCACGCGGCTCCAGCATCGCGTCGACGTGATGAAGAAGGCCGCAAAGCTCGAGCAGAGCAAGCACGACAAGCAGGCACTTGCGGCTCAGGAAGAGCTGGAAAAGGCCCGCAACGATCTTGAGGCGTTTCACCATCACATGTTTGAAAAGGAAAAAGTGATTCGAAGTCAATTCTTGGAGATCAAGCACCTCAAGCGTTCGCTCAAGGACTCGATCACACTCCTGCAACTCAACCAGCAGCTCCAGCAATCAACTGGTGGAAGCGAGATGCGCTTTGCGAACCAAACGCACACACAGAGCAGTATCAAGCTCGGGTCAAATGCCCTAATCACGGCTCAAGACCTGGTTGCTCGGCTCGGACTGCGCCCGCTCTGTAACTCGCCCAGTAAGGCATCCTCGGTCCGAATACAGGGAGAAGTCCCTTCCCCGCGGCGACAAGACGGAAAGCCACTTCACCACCACCATCAACAGCAGCGCCACGTGCCGTGCCCGCCTCTGGTCGGACCTGTCGGTGATAAGAAGCCGCCGAGAAGTGCCCGCTCGCATGTGCTGACGCCAGGATCAAGAAGGCATTCGCATAACCACAGTGGTGACATGGCTTTAACGCTTTCATCCGAGCCATTCTATGAGGACGTGGATCAGGCGACTTTCGCGTCGTTGCCAGTGGGGGTGGCGACAGCCAATGTCTCAGGGCCATTGCGACCGTCAGCAACGCTATCACCAGAACGCGATGGAGCCGATTCGACCGACTGACGCAAGCACGCGACTCGTTTAATAGGTTTTCTCTTGACCTCAACCACCAGTTCTTTCTTTCTGCCAACTAAACGACGCGCCCTTTCGTGGCAGTGCAGCCCTGTGTAGCTGTATCACAAAACAAAAGTGTATCGGATAAATGAAAACACAACGGCTCGTCGCAGGGGGATGCACCAACTGCAACGTCGGATTCTCTGAAGCTTCTTCCCAGAAGAACCCTTTTCCATGGCTGTTTTAACACAAACTACTGTAGAATGTGTGTATCAAGATTCTCTTTCGCTGCGAGACTGATGAATGGTTGGCCTGAGTCTGGGTTGCAGGAGGGAACCCTAGCTCCGCTCTCCACTCCAACGGCTTTTCGTGGGCGGACCCACTGGCGTGTGAGCGCTCCCGCCCAAAGAGCATGTACTTCGCGCCCATTTCTCCAGAGGTCAGTGGTGGCTTGAAATTACGAACCCTCCGTCCGGGGACGCAACCTTGGAAAACAAGGAGCGAGCGAGAGAGGCTCAGTCTGCCATTCGCGTCGCCAGCCACACCACACTTACTTTCTTCCCATCAAGCCCACCAAGCAACCTCCAGCAGTCATGAGCGAGTGTCGTATCACTACCACGAATCTCTCTCGCTCGACCAGTTCCAGTCAGCTGCCGACGCCATCAGTCTCCCCCACGGGATCCGCTTCGATTTCAGGGCTGGAAGACGACGACGACAAAGAGAACAACCTCACGGCCCATGAGCGGTACGTTCTGCGTGTATAGGCTATGGTCTTTCCTCTGCGACTCGGGAGCCTAACGGAACACCTCACCATCTCACAGACTGCTGCGGAGCCCCACGGACAAGCTGCTGTCGCCCGTGTCACGTGCGTTGAAGGCCCAGAAGCGATCGCCCAAGCGGTGCGTGGATTTCCAATTTCCTGTTCTCGATGGTAAAGTGACTAACCATGCTTGATGTACCGTATAGTGGCGTGCGGACGTCGCTCACGTCGCTGCTGGACGCCATGCAGTTGTGAGGATCTCCATCCATGGAACGCGACAACTTCAAGAATCGAATAAAACCCAATCCGAAGAAAAAGAAAACCCCGACCGGACTGTATTTTACACAACAATGAAGGAAATATATTTATCTTACGCCATGTATCCTGGTTGCCAGAAGTTCGCATGCGCACTTATCGCTCGCATTCTCTTTTTCTTCGAGGTTCAATTGAAGTTCATCTTGACGGGATCCAAGGGCTATGAGCTCGTCCTCCATCGACATCAAGCTCAACCGTGTGGACCGCATCTTCCGTCCTCATGTAGATCGCCTTGCTCTTGCCTTTCTTCTCGTGGCACTCTGGATTTCTAACGATCTGTGGTTGTTGCAGGAGATCGTCCAGGGCCAGATCATCATCTCGTCCCCAAAGGGCTTTGCCCACCAGGGCATCTCCATGAAAGTCGAGGGCAGCGCGCGGCTCCAGCTGAGCGTCAAAAGCGCCGGACTCTTTGATTCATTTTATAACGCGGTCACGCCGCTGGATCTGGTCTATTTCCACATTCCGGTCGCGGCGCCGGGCAAAGTGCCGTTTGGCATCACCAAGATTCCGTTCGAATTTGAGCTCGCGGGCATTGACGGCCAGCCGCTCTTTGAGACGTACCACGGCGTCTACGTCTCGGTCAAGTACGAGATCACGTGCAATTGCGTGCGCGGCATCATGAAGTCGAATCTCGCCAAGACCGTCGAGTTTATCGTCGAAGTGCCGGTACGTCCTGAGGTCCGACTGAGCCCAGACTGGTCTCTCAGCCGCGCCTCTCGTGTGCGTGTCGAGTAGCTGCAAGAGCCCATGGCTGAAGCGCCTGAAGAGTTTAGTCTCACGCCCGAGATCGTCGAGAACATCCGTCGGGTACGTGGGTCGTCATGGCTGCGTTGGGTATGCTCGTAGAACTGACGGCAAGTCTCGATGTCGACAGAAAAGCCTGGCGACCGTGCCGTCGTTTCATATCACTGGCCGCATCCACCGCACCAACTGCCCCGTGAACTTACCGTTCACTGGAGAGGTGCGATGAGGTCTCAATCGTCTGGCACTCGTGGCCGCTCTCAGTCTCATTTCTCTCTCTCTCTCTCGCTCGCTCGCTCTGAAGATCGTGATTGAGACCGCGAGTGCACCGATCAAGTCGGTCGAGCTGCAGCTCATCCGTGTTGAGACAGTTGCGCACGCAGAAGGCGTCGCGCGAGATGGTTCGTGGTCGTTGGTGTTGGACGGCGTCAATCGGGTTGAACGTATCTGATAGAAATGGTCACCTCTGCTAGCGACTGAGATCCAGAACGTGCAGATCGGCTGGGGCGATGTCTGTCGACAAATGGCGATCCCCATCTACATGATTTTCCCTCGGCTCTTCACGTGTCCCACCATGCTCACTTCGCGTGCGTCATCCTCAGACATTGCGTTGCGATCATGGCCATTGTCTCAAAACGGATCAACCTGTATTTGCATTGACTTAGGCTTCAAAGTCGAGTTCGAGACGAACGTCGTTGTGCTGTTCGAAGACGGCAACATGGTCACGGAGAACATCCCCATCACGCTGTATCGCTAACCCTGTAAAGAGACAAGCGGCTCTCTCTATCTCTCTTTTACTTGTTGCGCTTGAAGATCTTGCTTAGCAGCATCGTAAACACCTCGGACGGCATCTCCGTGACCTGCGCGATCTTGGCCGAGAGCTCCGCGTACGTCTCGTCCTCGTACTTGTGGAACGCCGCCGCGAGCTCAAGCTCGTCGTACAGTTTCTTGACAATGGCGATCGACTCGGCATTGTTTCTCCCATAGTGCTGCTTGAGCACTTGCGCCTGGTCGGGTGTCGCGCGCGCGAGTGCCTGTACGACGAGCCAGCTGCACTTGCTGTCCTGGATGTCCGTGCCCACCTTGCCGATCACACTCTCGTCGCCGTAGCAGTCGAGGTAGTCGTCCTGGATCTGAAAGTACTCGCCCAATTGGACGCAAATCTGCTTGGCGACTTCGTGGGACGCGTCGTCGGTCACGCCGGTGAGCACCATGGCGCAGGCCGCCGAGAGGTAGAACGTGTAGTACGCCGTCTTGTTGTGCACGATCTGGCGGTACCGCTCAAGCGAGAACCGCGTGAGGTCGGGCTCGGAGACGTTGAGCGGCTGCGTCGTGAGGTCGAGCAGCTGGCCGATCTCGGTGCGAAAGATCACGTCGTGGAAGAGATCCACGAGCTCGGCGTAGAGGGCCTTGTCGTCACTACGAAAGTGCTTTTTCAAGATCTGAAACACGAACGACTCGAGCAGGAACGCGTCATTGATGGCGATCATCTGCACGTGCGACTGGCGAAACCAGCACGGCTGTCCGCGGCGCAACTGCGAGCCGTCCATGATGTCGTCGGCGACGAGGAAAAACGCCTGCAGCTATTGGGAAAAAGCGGAAGAGATCATCATGTCAGTCTCCACCAGCAGTGGCCGACGCCAACGACCGAAAGGGTGATTTCGCTGCCGAGAGCCACGTACCCACTCGATGCACCAGCCGAGGATGCTGGCCTTGCGCATCATCTCGGGCGAAAGTGGCTCCTTGGCCATTGCCTGCGTGCTGACGCAGGAAGAGACAGACGCGTCGGCCAGCAGCTATGATTGCAAGAGGAGACAGAAGGACAAACCAGTGGACGACGCTGATGCCACGGTTCAGTTTACCGCCCAGGCAGTTGTAGTCGATGGACGTGGCGACCCAGTCGAGCGCCTCCTGCGGCAGCTTGTGCTCGCGCGCGAGGATCTCGAGCACGTCGGCCTTGAGGTCCGCACACACGCGGATAAACGCTAAGAAAACGATCAGGAACGTTAGCGGCGCGTAATTCAGCGACAGCACGACGGGAGCGCGGCGCCACCTTCGCGCTCGGTCGCCATGGTTCGTTCGGGCGGCTTCCTCGGTTGTGCACGCAGGACGATGTGCCAATGCTCTGGGGCTTTGACGTTGAAACTCTTGATTACCCATCGAAACACTCCAACCAAACGCAGAGTCGGTCGTATTTTGGCCAATCAGAAGCTTTAGAGGCATATATTCAACCAATGAAAGACTCGACCTGTTGAAGTGGGTACATGAAGAGGTTACAGGGTTCCTGGACGTCGCATGCTGTTTGTAGTATGCACTACAAACTGCCACGTGCAAGTCCTGTGCAGCTGACTGCACGTAGCTGCAAACGACGCGAGGCTTGCACATCATCGAGGTCTCAGTTGAGCTGCGACGCCATGTACAGCGCCCACGACCGCGTGAGGCCATCGTCGAGCTGCGTTTGCTGGAGCACGTTGAGCGCCGCCTCCTTGTTGAGCCGCGCATAGTTGGCGTAGAGCAGACTGAGCCATGGGTTCGCGAGGTCGGTGTTCGTGACGATCGCCTCCTTGGACAGGACGTCGTCCCACTCTTCCTGGATAAACGTCCGCGTGCGCACAAACTCGGTCACGGGCGTGATGGGCACCATTTGGATGCCGTGGATGCAGTACTTTTCGGCGCTAAACCACGTCGCATAGTCCACCTTGTTGTCAAAGTAAATGCCCGGCGCCTTGTTGCGCTTGAACGCCTCGGGGTGGACCGTGCTGGTCTTGTCCATGAGAAAGTACCGCTGCACGGCGCGCGCATTGAGCTTGACCATGAGCTTGCCGATCGCGGCCATGCGCGCGTGGCCCGTGGCCTGGCCGTAGAGCATGAGAGCGTACGACATGTTGATGTCCTCGGACGTGCTCTCCTGGTCCTTGCCGTCGGCAAAGGTCGTGACGCCGTGCGAGTACGAGTGGCCGCGGAACCAGTCGAAGGAGCGATACTTGGGGAAGAACGGGTCGACGTTGTTTGGGTTCGCCACGTCGCGCAGCAAGAGGCGCGTGACCGTGTTGAGATCGGCGAGGCGGCTCCACGTCGGGTGCAAAAAGTTGATGATCGCGCTCGCGTAGATCCAGTACCCATAGTGGAAGTGGTGGTCGTTGTACACTGAGTTACCAAAGTCGGCGTTCATGTCGTTGGTCGCAAAGCTCTCGGCCGAGACGATGCCGCCATAGACGCGGTCGTACTTGAGGTTAAAGTACCACGTATTGTCGACAAACGGCTTGATCACGGCCTCGAGCTTGGTTAGGCAGCGCCGGAGCAGCGATAGGTCCGAGCCAACGATGACCGGGTCGTTGGCCATGAGACACAGCGACGCATACTTGAGCGCGGCCTTGCCGTTAAAGTAAAAGCTGCCGCGTGTCGCAATGCTCCACGGCGCGCGAATGTCGTTGATGAGTGTATTGAGCATGTCTTGCTGGGCCGCGTCCATGGCCGTCAGTCGCCGCTGCGGGTAGAACGAGATGGGCAGCGACGCCTTCTCGTTCAAGGTCCACACGGGTGGCGACGTCTTGGTCACGAGCGCTCGCATTTCGCCGCGGGTCGTAGAGTGTACGGCCACGCTGCCCACAGCGCTGACACTGGCCGGGTCCATGGTCTCCATTTGGTGGGGCAGCGCATAGTGGAGCAAGCCGGTCGAGCAGTCACCGCTTGTCTGGAACTGGAACTGGTACTGCTCGTCGCTCACGATCTCGACCGTGGCGCCCTGCACGACGCAGTCCTTGTACGCGTCGTACATGGCGATGGGCGTCTCGGCGAGCACGGGCGCGATGCGGATCGTGCCGGTGAAGGCAGTGGTCGTGCGCAAGATCTGGTTGCTCTCGACCGAGAGCGTCACGTCGGAACTCGTGTAGAGCACCCACTGTAGACTGCTGACAGTCGTGATCACGAAGCGACGTCCCGACGGCAACGTCGCGCCCGCCGTGAGCGTCGTGAGTCCGTTGACCGACTGGATCGGGACTTGGATCGCGATCCGCGGCGTGAGCTGAGTGTACGAAGTCGTGAAGAAGGCCATGCCGCTGACCATAGTGGACGCCAGCGCTGACGACGACGACGGTAGCGTCATCGCGACCCGCACGCCGAGATCGGACCAGTCGGTCACACGCAGCGTTGGGGGCGTGCGCGCAAACTCGGTCGCGCTGAAGACGACTTCCTTGTGGGCCACGTGGCCGTAGAATTTGGCCTTGCCGTCGCTCGAGACGTCGCCAAAGTACCGCGACCGAAAAGGGTACCCGAGCGAGATACCCAAGAGTCCCTGTGAGCTGGACATCTCCATGTTCATGGCGAACGGATTGGCCCAGATCGGTGCCGTGGCGTTGGAGCTTGGGTCGCACGTGACGAGATTGCCCCACCACGTGTTGGTCGGGATGGGGCGTCCTTCAACCAGGTCAATGTTGCGTGGCGGACACAGCGAGCGCTGGTCGTTGATGTGTTCGATGAGCGGTTCGGGAGGCGAGAGGTTCCCGTACTCCCACGTGTCTTGCGCGTGGACGAAGGCCACGGCGAGCGTGGCGGTAGCGAGGAGCTTCATTGGAGAGAGCGATGGTGAAGTTCAGTGTGAGTGGGCACAAGAGGAGAAATACCGATGTGGTGGGGACAGAGCATGGTGGGTCATCACCAGGCGGTTGATCGACTTTCGTTTCATCCTCATGGCAAGGAGAAGCAATCCAACAAGCAGTGCGACACTCGAAAACGCACATCCTTCTCCACATCAGCGTTTCGTTCAATGCGACCTTTGGACTTGCCTCCCGTTGGGGCGTTTCTTCTGCTCTAAACCCAAGAGGCGATATCACAAGTGGGATGCCGAGCGGACAAGCGCGAGCGGCGAAGCTGCCGAGAACTTTCTTTGGGTCAGGAAGTCGTTTCAATCTGATAAGCGAGGGGTCGGCGCGAAACCTCTGTGACAAAATGCAAAACCGGTGGTGCAAATGGAGACTTTAATATGTAGCCATGAAGTTCCGCACAATGATAGTATCGAGTCGTTCATGTGTGACAAGTTGAACGCTGATCAGGTCGAGTATCCAGTTTTTCGCTCTTTCACTTCAACGCCCCTTCGCTCTGCGTTCTTTCATCCGGTTGCATTGACTTGCTTCGCTGCTTCTTGGGCTTGGCAGTTCCCACGAACGTCGGCAGCACTGGCGCGTGCAGCGGCGGAGACCGGCGGTAGCTTACGCCCACTGGTTCTGGTCGCGGCAGCTCGGGGGACCCCACGTCAAAGCGAGAGAGCAGATCGCTGTGCGACTTGTCTCGCGAGACCTCGCGCCGGCGATGGAATTCCGTCAGAGGGAAAAGCAAGAGGCACGCCGCGAGGGAGAGCCAGTAGACGACCGTGAGGTCACCGTCGGCCTGGAGGTTGGACAGGTACACTGCCGGGTACTCGAGAAGGCTCACGATCGAGCCACACGAGAAGATAATGCCCATGAGGGTACCCATGTGCTTAAGCCCAAACGTCTTGGCCGTGAACGCCGCCGCCACTGCATACAGAAATGCCCGAAAACCCGTGAACACGACAAACGTCGCACTCTGCACGGGCAGCATGGGGATGAGCACGAGTATATTGTAGGCGACGCCCAGTACGTTGGTACAGATGAGCGAAAGCGTGAGTCCGCGCGGGCGCTCGACGAGGCAGTCGATCGCCGGCACAAAAACAAACCCCAGCGGCAGCACGAGGCTGAAAATCTTGGTGTACAAAAAGTGCTTGCTCGCGTCGCCATAGTTGATGAGCAGTTTGTTCGCCGTGCCGATCAAGATACTCGCACGCAGCACGTGGACGCTCGCGTAGACCATGATGTACGCAAACTCGAACGTCTGGAGCTGCTCGCGAATGGTCATGTCGGTCGTCTGCGTGTCGATGGTGCCCGTGCGGTAGAGCGCGTGGATCTCCTCGACTTCGTGGTCGCTCGCAAGCTGCGCTTCGTTGAGCGTGCCATAGTCGACATAGTGGGACTTGAGCAGTTGCTTGGCCGCTCGCTCGCTCATGGGCGAGCTCATCGAGAGGTCGGGCTTGTCGTGCACGTCGTCTGCGCCCTCACCTTCGTCGAGAATGCTGTCCTGTCTCCCCTGGAGTGCATGCTCGTTCAGATGCCATAGCGCAAACATGAGCGAATACACGACGACGGCAAAGCCCGCGTAGCCCATGAACAGCACGAAACGCGAGGCGCGAAACACGGAGCGGATCGAATAGAGCAACAAGAAGATGACGCTGCTGCCATCAAACAGACAGCTGATGGCCGCGAGGATCGCGGTTTGGTGCTGCAGAATGAGGAAACTCGCGGGGTACGAGGCCATCATGGTCATCGTACCGCCGACGGCCATGAGAACGTACGCCGGGACAAACGCGTCAAATCGCCGCGAGTTTGCCACCGCCATGAGCACCATTGCTGTGACTTGGACGATGCCGGCGAGCGCCGTCACGGCCTTGGGGCCGAACCGATCGAGAAACACACCGACGGGCAACGACGCGGCGTTTGTCGCCACGACGGCGAGCGCAAACATGAGGTTGAGGCGGTTCTCCTGCGCCACGCACGGCTCGGTCAGCGTCCCGCCAGCGTCGGTTTGGCACAACTCTCCATACTGCTGCTCGTCCAGCAGCACGAGCAGCAATGGCGCCCAGCCATAGACCACGCCAGAGAAGAAGAGATTCGCGAGCAGAACGACCACGACGAGCGCAATGCGCGCCGTCTCGACGTGCCGTGGAGACGCGCGAATCCCCATGACCAAGCAGATCCACAGCCTGACTGCAGCTTACCTTGAAGATATGGGGATCCACTGACGTATATTCAACCAATGGTCTCCCTTGACCATTTCCGATTGGTCATAACTTATCCATAGAAACCCAGAACTATTCTGTTTACCGATCCGTAGAACCGGTACGAAGATCGGTATTTTCGCGGTTCCTTTCTTTCGCAACATGTGAAACTTCCCCCTGCTCTGCAAAAGAAAAGGAAAAAAATAAAAACCTACGACCGGCCGAAGCCATAGGCGGACGGGGCGGCAATCTGGGGAAGGAAGGAAAACGCCACGGCAGGAAGCGAAGGAAGGAAGGAAGGAAGTGAAGGCGACGGACGACGGCAGAGGCGATCGCGTGAGGTACGTCTTCTCGGTGGGGACGAGAGAGAGAGAGAGAGAGAGAAGTGAACGGACGGTGGATATTCCGGTAGGTAAAGGATGAGCGACGATCCGCGCAAGACGGACCGGTCGGTTGCGAGCACGCACGAGGACTCGGCGGCGGCGGTCGCGACGACGACGACGAGCAAGAGCAAGAAGGACGAGATGCGGAACGATGCGACGGGGATCACGGTGGGCGACTCGACCCATACGCTCGCGGATGTACGGCCATGTTGAACTTGGGAGTGATCACGGCGTGGATATCTTTTCTCATGGGTGGATAATGGACTGGTTTCTAGGGCAAAACGATCCACTACTCGGCCGAGCGGATTATCGGCAACGGCTCGTTCGGCGTCGTCTTTCAGGTGCGAATGTTGCGCACGAACGGGAGCGTGGGGGAGGCGCTCAGTGTGGTGATGGTAAAAACGTAGGCGTCAGTGGAAGAGACGGGGGAGATTGTTGCGATCAAAAAAGTGCTCCAGGACAAGCGCTTCAAGGTGGGATCCATGCGGTCACAGGGGACGAAAGGGAGAGGGAGTTATCGTTGCTGACGGTCTGTGGATACCGTGTTCCCGTATAGAACCGAGAGTTGCAGATCATGCGCCAGCTCAACCATGTCAATATTGTGCAGCTCAAGCACTGCTTCTACTGCAACGGCGAAAAACCCGACGAACTCTACCTCAACCTCGTGCTGGAGTTTATCCCCGACACGGTCTACGGCGTCGCGCGGCAGCTGCAAAAGGCCAAGCAGTACATGCCCATTACGCTGGTCAAGCTGTACATATACCAGATCTGCCGTGCGCTCGCGTTCATCCACTCGACGGGCATTTGCCACCGCGACATTAAGCCGCAAAACCTGCTTTTGGATCCAAGGTCCCACGTTGTCAAGCTATGCGATTTCGGCAGCGCCAAGGTGCTCCAGAAGAATGAGCCTAATGTATCATACATTTGCTCGCGGTACTACCGCGCGCCGGAACTCATCTTTGGTGCGACCGACTACACGACCGCGATCGGTGCGTACCGCCCTCTTGTTCGTTGATCTGGTTGGCGGTGATGACTGGTTTAACTAAACGTTGGGTTTGGTGTGCCGAATAGACATTTGGTCGCTAGGCTGCGTGTGTGCTGAACTATTGCTCGGCCAGCCACTGTTTCCGGGAGAAAGCGGCGTCGACCAGCTCGTGGAAATCATCAAAGTGCTGGGCACGCCGCAGCGTGAGGAGATTGAGGCCATGAACCCCAATTACACTGAGTTTCAGTTTCCGCAGATCAAGGCGCACTCGTGGAACAAGATATTCCGATCGCGGACACCCCCCGAGGCCATTGACCTGCTCTCGAAAATGCTCGTGTACGATCCCAAGAAGCGGCTGCGACCGCTCGAGGCGGCGGCTCATCCGTTTTTCGACGAGCTACGGAACGAAGACCTGACTTTGCCCAACAATGCACCGGTACCGCCGTTGTTCAACTTTACGATGCAAGGTTCGTCGCGTTGGATCCTTTCTGTTGTTTCCAATACCCGTCCTCACGCGCTTCGTTGGCGTTGGTGTCGGCTGTAGAGCTCGCACAGGTGGATGTAGCTACTCGTGAGAAGCTCGTGCCCGAGCACAAGCGAACTCCCACCAACTGGCCCGTTGGAGCAGACGGTAAGTGGCCCGAGATCTCGAAAAGCGCAAGTGGTGCATCCTCAAGCACCGCGACGAACGGAAGTGCGAAGACGTAAGCTTCCATCCCCACGATCCCACTCCCCCTCCCCCAATCACTCCGTCCTTGACGAAAAGGATGAGAAGGCGAACGGAGCCCTCCTCGTCCTCCCCACGATAATCGCGAACCAAAAGAAAGAGACTGTGTATTGTGTCAAGATCCAAACTGAGTGGATTATCATCTCATAGTGTGAGGATGTTGGTGACAGATCTCCCGTTTAAGGTGGGAGACACTGAAGTAGACTGTGAATCGAGAAGCAATCGTTCTTCGGGGCCTCCTCCATGGCGAAATCCAGCCGATGTGTGTAACTGCCTGGCTCGCGATGCTGGTGCGGCTGCTGCGCCAGCTTTCACTTTCCCGACAGAGCTAGAAGCCCTTCGTCCACCCCCAAGTTCCCCGAGCGAGTCTCCAGATCCAGTGGTTTGCACAAGCCCAAGCGACGTTTGTGGTCGCACGCGCTGCCGCACGCGCTCTCTTTGCTTAGCAGCCTGGAATTGATCCTCCCACTCTTTCTTCGTGTTCTTAATGTCGTTGCGGATCATCTCGAGCGAGACTTCGTTCTGCAGAATGAGCTCAGTGAGCTCCACGTCGATCGATGCCGACTCTTCCAACAGCAGCGAATCGCCGAGACGCTTGGGCTTGTCGGGCGTACCCATCGCACTATTGGCGAGTGGTGATATCGCTGCTGGTTCTGTGGACGTGACCTCGTGACTCTGGATCAGTTGCCGGAGTCGCTGCACTTCACGTCGTAGCTGCTCGTTCTCCTGCTCCAGCGCGGTCGTTCCTTTTGCATCCGCACCGCCGGCTGGGTAGATAGATGTTGGCGCTGGTGGCCGTAAACCACCAGCGGCGCTGAGTTGCTTTTTCAAGCTCATGATCTCGTCCTGCAGAATCGGGATATTGTTATTCTCGGTCTGGAGGCGACGGTTCTCTTCCATGAGCGCCCATTCGCTCGCTTCCACGTGGCGCGTCTTGTAGCTCGCGAGGCTCTCCTCGAGCAGCTCGATATGCTTGAGCAGTTTGCGTATCGTACTCTTTGGGTCGGACGGATCAATGCCGAGATTCGTAGTGAGCACGGCGCCAATGCCCGTGGACAAGCCTGCCGTTGAAGGGCGGGTGCCTGCGGTTCCAGGCCGTGTCGACTCGTTCATCGAGGCCACACAATCACCCGTGTCGCTGCCATTCTCAAGGGGGTTGGCATTCCGCATCTTCTCCACAAAGCTGCTGCTGCGCTCGTGCTCGCCCCTAGTCGACTCGGGCGCCTCCCGCTGGCCATGCGGCGTGAAATCTTGTGCTTCCTGCGCGAGATACTCGAGCAAAATGGGATTATTGTTGAGAAAATCGTCCCGGAAGAGACGCACGTTGCCCTTGGGCATGTGCTTGCTCGTGAACGGATCGAACGCTTTGGATGAGTAGCCACACACACACACGTTCAGTCACTTGTGCCAGAGACAAACCCCTCGATTAGAGCACTTACGATTAGAAGGTGTCACCGGCGGTGCATCGCTCTCCCAGAACTTTGGCGTGGCAGTGAGCGGGCGCGAACCAATGGTTGTCGTCGCACTCGAAGGCCGCGGAGGATCCGCACCGGCTTGTCGGGCTTGCATCACAAACGCCTCGGCCAGGTCTTTGTCCAGTTGCGTGAGCTGGTCCCCATCGAGGATTTTGAGCCGCGGAAGAGCCCGCACGACCTGAAACTTGTATCCATCGACATCTAACGAACAGGGATTCCCACCCAGGTCCAGACACCGCAACTACAGACACATGCGAATCAGAAGATATGCGCCTTTCATCGCGAGCGGTGGGTTACCATTCTACCTTTGGCAGGGCGCGACAGGTGCTCAATGCTGACTCTAGGTCTCGGATGAGATTCCCGTAGACACACAGCGTCGTGATCTTCGTGAATCGCTTGAGCGGAGAGATGTCGACGACCTGCGCGGCACCAAGATCCAAAGTGTCAGCATAGATACGAAAGGGAGAGTAAGACACCACACGACTTGCTTACGCGGTTGTTGGAGAGGAAGAGCTTTTCGAGCCCAAAACTCTGGAGATTGTCGAGTGACGTGATCTGGTTGAAATTGAGGTTGAGCTATACGATGAGAGAAAGTGCCGTCAAAAGGTCAGAGACTTTGCTGTCATCGCATCATCGTCATCAGGGATACCTCGACGAGATTCGAGAGGTACTGGAAACCGTGCAGTGATGTGAGCTTGTTGTGGGAGAGGGAGAGAACCTCGAGCGCAATCAAGCTCTGTGCACACTCGTCCTGGATACCCACTAGCTCTTCGTCACGCAAGATCAGCTATGATCAAAGCACGTGGCTCGTCAGTCTCAGCTCCCGCTTCATAGTAATATTAAACGGCTCACCTCTTTGGTGGCCATGGGGTCATAGACGCCCAGTCGCGACATGATCAAATCGCCCGTGAGATAGCCCAGCGCACTGGCACTGCGACACGTGAGCAGCATCGGCGCATCCACCTGCCCCTGGGCTTCCTCGGTCTGGCGATGCAACAACGAATCTCCTTGCTGTTGGGCTTCATTCATTCTAGTCTCTGTGCTGCGGGTCTCGAGTCGCTCGTCCTCGTCCTCCATGGATCCGATATCGACAGCGAGCACTCGCTCTCAATGCGACGCACCCTTGCGACCTGCACACAGCCACCTTCACTCTCCGCGTCCGTTCAGGCGTGAAGACCCTTGGATCTGAACGCCCGTTTCATCCGGCATCCCGTGTCTGCTGTAGTATATTTATCAGATACAGTAGAGCTTGGTGCCCGCGAGCACGCTGCTCATGAGCGCCTTGCGGAACGCCGGCAGCGGTGCGCAACCGCGGTCTTCGCGCGAGTAGTACTCGAGCTGCAAGAACCCCGAGTGGTTTACGCCGCCGCCGTCTTTCGCGTCTTCCTTTTCCCATCGCACGGGCAGCTTCCACCCGGGGAGTCCAGGCTCGCCCCTCACGAGCGAAAAGCTCTGGTTGATCCAGTTTTCCCCGGGTTCGGCGATCGCGAGCTGCACAAGCAGCTTGGTCATCTCGCGCTCGTCATGGATCGACAAATCGAACGCGTACTTTCGCTCGGGCGCCATGGGGTTGATCACGTTCAGCCACCCGAGCGAACGGACGCACACGCACTGGTCGTCCACGTCCAGCGCATCCAAGATTTCGTGGAAATTGTCAATGTCAATGAGCCGAGAAAACAGGATGCGCGCGGTCTCGGGCCGTGCGAGAAACTGGGGCGGCATACACGCGACGATCTGCGCGGCCTGCGCGCACGAGAGCCAGCGATCGCAGACCGTCGACTCGATCTGCACGAGCTTGAGTGCCACGCTCTCCTTGGTTGTGTTGCGCGTCGTGAAGCGGAACCGCGCGTGCTGTGACACCATGGCGAACTTCCACTTTTCTTTCTTGTGCATCAGAGTTCTCGTCTTGTCCCACAAGTTGGTTGGTGGCTTCATACTACCCGCCAAGAGGAGCTTGGAGTGCGTTGATGTGCCAACAATGCCGACTGTTGAGGCCAGCGACAACTTGGATAACGACGCCTCACTAGTAGTACCCACTTGGATCTCTTCCTCGTCGTTATCGTCGTCATCACTGTCCCCACATTCCTTGGGTAGACTGATGCTCGACTGGAGTTCCGTGATGAGCTGCTGAAACCGGCGATCGCTCAACGCATGCGTGCCTTTCTTGGGCCGCGTCGTGCTCACATAGTCAAATGATAGCTTGCCGCGCCGCGGCATCACGTGGAAAAACGCCGTCGTCAGCACGAGCTTCTCGCCGTCGAGTTCTTCGTTGCGAAAATTCTCCCAGTTGCCGTGCTGGGACGTGTCGGCGCGACACGACTTGTGCTTGGAAAAGAGCTTTTCGCTCTGCGCGACCTCGGCGATCTTGGCGAGCGCCGCACGGTCCTTGGGTTTCGATAGATCGAGCGAGTAGTGGGCTGTCGGGTTCCCCATGAGGACCGAGTAGGCACTGCCCATTTCCTCCTTGAGACGGCACCGCTGGCGCAACGTGAGCGTCCGTGACACGAGCACTTGCGCGTCCTTGGTCGTCAGCATCTGCGAGAGCATTTGCGCGACGGCCTCGATCTTCTTTTCAACGGGGTGGAGTAGACTGCAGGCGTCCAGCAACTGGTAGGCCTGCGAGGCTGTGAACTTCAGGTCCGAGTCGTGGACTGCGACGTGGTATAGTTCTTCTTGCTCGCTCTTCGAGTCGGCTAGCTCCGTGATGTTACGGATCAGCTTGTCGATCGACGACTGCGGTATCTTGGCGTATCGGTGGGCTTCATCAATCGAGGCAAACGCCTCGCGCTCGTACAGAAAATCGACCTCCAAAACGCCGCCGTCGGGCAGACGCCACGGCCTTTGCGTCGCCGCGTCCAGCAAGACCACAAACGGTTCGTCCGTCCCGTCTTCGCCCTTGTTCGAATCCGCCAACGCACTGGTCGCAAGCTGAAGCTTGATGCGGTCCAGCAGCTTGTCCTTCATGAACGCCACGAATTCCGATTCCTCCATTTCGCCATCACCAGTCATGTCGTAGGCAGCAATGGCTTCGATAATTTCTTTCTCGTCATAGCCAGAGATCCCGAGCATCTTGTAGGCGTCCTCGACCTCGTCGGCGTCAATTTTGCCCGAGCCATCACTGTCCAGCAGCTGAAACACGGCGTGGAAGAAAAAGGCCGAGAAGTCGTGGCCCCGTTCCAGCAGAAGACCATCGTACTTTTCGAGCACGCTTGCGAGGCTCTCGGTTCTGGGGAACAGGCCGATGCGGTTGAGCACGCCCATGACTTCTTTGCGATCGATCGCACCCGACTGGTCGCGGTCGACATCTGCGAACAGCGCATCGAGACCGAGAATCTCGAGTGGATCGCCACTCGCTTCGATACCCGAGTCTTGATGGTGGAACCCCTTCAATACCGATTGGTGCGGAATAGGCTTTCTCTCCTTGCGGACGAGCTGGATAGCCTTCTTTGCAGCGCCAGGCGATGCACGGTGGTCGAGCCGTACAAAGCGGCACCCCTTCTTGAACGTCGCGAGCCGCAGGAGCTCGGTCGCCATCATCTTGCCGTACGGATCGTGGAGGTGCAGCGTGTACCGTCCGGTCGGTTCCATTGCACTAAACACACTGGAGCTCTTGGCACCAAACGTCGGGATCGCAGCGCTGAACAACGAAGTGTCCGCCGACAGCGCCCCCGCATTGGAGAGCGACTGGGACTCCGACTTGGCATGGAGAGGCAGAGACGCAGCCGCCGTTTGGCCCACAGAGCTGGTGAGACTGCATGCGTGGAGACTAATGTCACAGCCGAGCTCGTTCTTGTTTTCGCACAGCGCAAACATGAGCTGCTGGCCACCTTCGCGGCCAATACAATTGCCGTCCAGTACAAGCGAGCGCAGCGTGCGGTTCCCGTACAGAGCGTTTGCGAGCACCTGAGCGCCTTTGCAACCAATGCTATTGTACGCGAGATTGAGCACTTCGAGGCACTGGTTCTCGCGCAGCGCCTCGCCAAACATCATGGCGCCGGCATCGCCGCAGGCGTTGTACGAGACGTTGAGATGCACCAGCGTGCGGTTCTCGAACACCGACTTGGCCAGCGTCGTACTGCTCTCGAGCCGCAGGTAGTTCCACGACACGTCGAGGTGCGCGAGCACGAGATTGCACTGGAGCATGCTCGCGATCGCTTCGCCGCCAGTCACAAAGTCGGGCTGCACAACGTTAAGGTGCTCCGACTTGCCAATGCCGTTGCGGCTCATCGTGAGGTGCTTGATCGACAGGTTCTTTTCAAACGCCGTCATAAAGGCCGCGCACTCGTGGTCGTCAATGTCGGCATTGTCGACCAGCAGAGACTTGAGGCTGCAGTGCGGCGTCACGATGAACGAGCGCAGCGTGCGTGCGCTCTTTGGGCCCATGGTGTTTTGGGAAATGTCGAGATGCTGGAGGTGCAGCATGGCGCTGCCCCGTGTGATCGCATGGAGAAGCGCATCGAGACCATCGTCGCTGAGGCGGTTGTCGCGGACGTTAATGTCTTCGACAAACGGCAGTTCGTTACGAAGGCACCGCGCAAACTCAATGATGCATTCGTCGCCGAGCGACTGGAAGGAAAAGTCGTACACTTTGGTCATCGCCGAGCGGATCATGAAGGGAGACGCGACATGAGGCCGCGTGACGCATGCCGTGAGGAACTGCGAGCGTGGCGAGAGCTTGTCGTCACTGGGCAGGCCACGGCCGTCGCTCAACGCGATGCCGGAGCCGACCATCGACAAGTCTCGCTCCACGCTCTTGAGGCGCGAGGCCGAGGGGTACGCGGGCGTGAATTTGCTGCGGGTTCGGGACGGGATGACGAGGTACCCGTCGGCGTCTCGCACGTTGCGTGGGCTCACAAGGTACGGATCCTCCGTGAAGAGGTACGGCTTGGTGTAGAGTTGCTTGTACCGGTCGTAGAACTGCCTCCGGGCGGTCGGTCCAAAGTAGCAGTCGCTGTTGGACAGGTCCTCGGCCTCTTCCACAGACACGCGTCGAGACTGCTCGCGGTCCGAGCGCCGCGTGAAGGGGCCCACGCCATCGGATCGTTGCGACAATAGCGGTGTCTAGTACAGGGAACGACTCCTTGTCAGTGAGATACTCGATATCCCACGCTGTAGTGATACTGTACCAGTCGAGCCGTCGACTTGGTCGTGCCCATCGTCGTGTCTCGGCGGCGAGAGCGGTGCCCGTCGCCTCGAGGACTCACCGCTAGTCGCCCGTCGTCCTGCTCGTCGCTGTGCCCGCTCGTGTCCTTGAAGCTCTTTTGAGAAGTCGACGTAATCACGGGGAAACTGACGGTGCGTGCCATGGGCGGCGGCAGTTTACTCTGCCGTGTCTTGGAAGCGCACGGCGTGTCGAGACGCAGCGTCTTTTCGAATGGACGTGGAGAGACTTCGCCATTGGGCGTGGCGCTTTCGACCAGAGGCGATCGCGGGAGCGGCTCTTCGATGAGTTGAATCGTCCGCAGATACCGTCGCTTGTGGCCGAGCGGCAGCAGCTCTGAGGGGATCTGCAGCGGCGGGTCGGGCGCCGTCGGCTCGCGTGGAAGCGCCGTGGTCAGTGGCGCCTCGGCGTCTTCAAACGTGTTGCTACGGGCAATCCCCACCACAGCCGCATCCAAGTCAGCCGTCCAACGGGACGAACGCTCCTCCACGAGAGATCAGGAGGAGAAAAAGAAGAAGAAGAAGCGTACCGGTACCACGGCACTTTGGCGCGCAGCAAATGCTTGTCGTACTTGCGCTCGGCATGGCGCTTGCCCAGGTCCGGATTCACGTGCGCATCGTGGCTCATGATACGCGGCCGCTTCTATCTTATCTCAATACACGCGCAAATACACCACGCATGGTTGGGCGGCGGACTCGCGCCATGGATCGTCGCCGCGTGATGGGGGTGGCCGTTCAAGACGGGAAACGCCGCACGATGACTACCAGGTAGTCATGTTAGTAACAAGCTGGCCAACCTCTCGTAACGCATCATTCTGATTTTGAATGTCACTTGTCGTGGAGTTGTTGTGCACCTGTGCTGTATTTCAGAGCCTCTATAAAATAGTAGATAGTACAGCCTCGCGGACTGATCGAGTCCCGCTTGGGGACGTTCTGATCAGCTTCAACATGCAAGCCGATTTTCTGGGCGCGTGCAAGCGTCAGGCGTGGTTGATGCAACCTGTACCTTCGTAAAGACGACGCACCGTGCAACCCGATCCCCACAGAATAGATTTAGTGACTCACTCTCTGTTCTGGGTTCACGTTATTATAGGCAACCCAGAGCGGGGCCTCCAGCTCTCACGTGGATGATGGATCCATTCGGTTCTGCGCATTCAACTTGAATGCGCAGAACGGGAGCGTGGAAGTGGCGGCCAATGTGGACTACAGTATTAATAATACTGTCCCCCAGCGCGACGATGTGACGTTGCACTGATCAGCTTGTCGCAAAGCTGTTCAGGCACAATGCCCCACAACAGTTTGTGGCCAAGAGGTCACAGAGACCACGCGTTGACCCACAGTAGCACGGCTGTCAGCACTGTAGGCTACAGTGTAGCAGCCGGAAACGTGGGCCACCAACGTGCCACTGGCAGTGCGACGACAGTGTAGCCACCGGAAACGTGGGCCACCAACGTGCCACTGGCAGTGCGACGCGTCTGAGAACCCGCGGGCGTTGTTAGATCGAAGCACATAGCGGTGCACGCCCAGACTGATACGTCTGCAACGAGTGGCTGCAGTGTCGTTGGATATTCTCCGCGGACGCCAAGTCATGTCAAAGCCAGATAGCCAAAGATCGTGCTGATGCATCCCGCGCGGGAAATCCTTCGGTGAGTCGCTTGTGGTCCTCCTTTTTAACACCAGAGACAGAAGTGGCGGCGTATTTATGGCTGCCACGAAAGGCTGAATGTGTCGACGAGAAAAGTTGTTGAAGCTTCAGAGCCTATGTGGACCACTGTTGCGCCCCTCTCAACCATTGACAGTACAGTAGATACCGTACAGTGTACTCTTGTTGTTGTTGTTGTAAAAGGATCCGACGGAAATCACTCAACATTGATGTTAGATGTTGAGTGAGTGCGGTCAAGTGAGCGCATGAATTTCTTCACTCATATATGTGCTGCCTGAGGCCGAGGATTTCTGCACAGTATGATACACTGTGCGACAGGAGAGGTCACTGAGGATACATAACGAGCCGGCTTGTCCTGATAATAATATTATTAATAACATCCCTCAGGACTCCGTCAGCAGCCAAGGGAGTCCCAGCAAGTGGCCCACAGAAGGACACGTGATTTCTGGGTCACCACTGGTGAATGCATGTGAAAAATCAACATCAAATACGTCCATCCAACTCAATCTGCTCGTTCAGTACCTGTGAATGCTGCACAGTTCGACGGATAACGGTAAAGTTCACTCCGCACTATAGTACAGTAGCTGTTGTCATCCTTAAACTGACATGCTGGTGCCCGCATGATCACTACGAGCATGTTTTCTTGGCTGGCTGGCTGGGAGAGAGGGACACGCAGCATCGAATGTCAATCTGAGAATTCAAGAAGCGATTGGCAACTGTATCCATGATATTAGGAACTGCATGAAAAGTCCCTTGTGTTGGCAAAGCCGACTGCGTCCGACCCCGGGTCACACGAAAGGGAGACTCATAGGGGCACTTAGTTTCATGCGTCCGACGCCCTCCCATCTCGCTTTGGAAAAGTTGCTTCTGCAGCATTCTCCACGGTTGAAGGTCCTGTCTGTCAGATCCTCTTTACGACTTTGTTGGGGACTACGTATTATCTCGGCTCCTCTCAGTGAAAAGAAGGGAACTGAGTCAGTTCCCTTCTTTCCACCCATTTTTGCCACTTCGCAGTTGAAATGAATACGTTGCCCGACACTGACGGGCCATCAGTCAGTTGGCAACAGCTTACGCATCCTTCTCGTGCTTGCGATTCCTCTTCCTCTTCTCCTTGTGTTCTCTCCCCACACACTCGTGGAGCCTCGCGATTGGCTAACTGGGCCCATGCATCCCCACGGTGTCAAAGCAGTGGGACAACTTCTTAAGTCGCCTCACTGTGAAAATTACGTCTGCAAGATAATCAACAAACAAAAAGACCAGTCGTGTCCATATAAAATTTGTCACTCTCTGTTCTCCGTTTGCGCGTTGGCTCCGGCAGGCACACTATTGTACCGGAAGTGTCAATCTAGAAAAATTTCCAGCTTTGCTACCTGTAACAAGTCTCTGCCTATCTGGGTACGGAGCAACCCGAAATTTCTGCCGACACATGATCAGTCAAGGCAAATCATGGATGGGACGCATTGCTTTTTTTTTTATTGATCAGCGATCACGAGGTTGCCACGTATTATGCTGGATGCTCGTGCATTCACAGCATCACACACCATGCTCCCCCCATGCACTGCGCCGATAACCTTCGTTTCTTGGCCCGTCGCAAGCAATAATCGTGATATCAGACAAAATACCAGTAGTGTACTGTACTGGGAGGTGAATTCCAGCGCTTTGGCTGGCCTGATTATGTTTGAGCATTACTCGAGAGCCACGCCGCGTCATTGATCCAGTTGGCTTTCGCGTCCAACTTGGACCATACAGTGCGCTCGACGTGCAACAGAACCAGCCGAACGCTGAGAGGCTCGTGTCAGAAGACTGTGACAGTTAAAAATAAAAATAATCCATATGCATCAGCTGGCGCCGCACAAAGAAGAGTCTCCAGTCTCACCATCCCACTTCGACGCACACATTCGTTTTTAACGTGGAGCCATAATGGCGATTCTGTCCATCAGTGTCTCCGCAGTTGTTCAATAAAAGCATGGTGCGGAGGGGATTGCTGTTTTTCCTGTGGCCAACTTTGGGCTCCTCGTTTGCCATCCAGCTTCGCAATTACTGTCATGCAATTGTGATGATGGATTTTTATGTCGGGGCAGAAAGAAATCCACTGTGGAGGACGAATCGAAAGATGGATCCCTTTTCCTGCTCCGCATCCGCACCGCATTGGTGACCACTGACCAGACTCCCAAGATGTGTCCACAAAAATTATGCTGCCATCATTTCAGAGCGCCAGTTTCCTCGACTTTGGCATTGAGCAATCGCCTCCCTGCTGTACATAATGGTGGCCGTAACAGCCCGAAATGGAAACAGATCCAAACGTAGGGGCATTTCCAATCGCGGCTGCCAATGCCAAATGAAACTGAAGTTGCCATCATGGATTCCAAAAGCCAAAAGCGGCATGCCGGTGATCTTGTCACATGGTCTGGTGGCCCCACAGAGATCCAGTGCCGCCATTCGTGACAGCCTCATCCATGGTCTGCAGGCAGAACCTGCCAGAACCGGTACATCTCTGGACCATGCACCGACGAAACAGATCCAAAAACAATGCTTCTTTGCAGTATATCATCCTATAGTGGAAACAATCCCGGTGTTTACCTAATGTCATGGCATCGTGAGATCTTGGTGAGAATGCGGTGCATGCATTCTCACAGGAATAGCTCCACACTTTATCCCCACACCAATCACAGGAATCATGGTGGAAGAGTTGCCGGTGGTTTGGGGAAACAAGAGATGAGGCAGTGGACACAGCCGCGGCCGGCGCACTTTGACCATCGTTTGCCCGGGTCTGCTTTCTCATCTCCCCTCTCGCTCGAATGAAGAATGAAGGGTCTGAGTACGCTTCCTCCACACACACACACACTCACATGGGAGAGTCGCGCTCGCCCCGCCATCCTCAGTATCCGCTCACTTTCCAACTTGCGCTGTCGAGAGTACGTCCACTCCTCCGCCCTTCCGTCTCCACATCTCCACGCGACTGTATCATGAACGCGACTGCTCCATCGCTCTCGCCCTCGGGTGGTGCCTCGCCGCTCAAGAAGCAGCCCGAGTGGCGCCCTGATACGGCCAGCAACGCGTGTCTATGCTGCGGCACGGCGTTCTCGCTCTTTTGTCGCCGCCACCACTGCCGTGCCTGCGGCGAATTAGTCTGCGGGGCCTGCTCGCCATACACGGAACTCGTAGCCGAGTTCGGCTACGACGGCGCCGTACGCGTGTGCAAGACCTGTACGGCCAACGACGCGATCACGGCATCGCCCAGCGCCCCGACCTCGGCCACCTCGAGCGAAGCGTCCAACTCAGACAGCGAAATGGAGGACGACGAAGATCTGCTGCGCAGTGCGATTGAACTCATTGCCTCGCACTCGAGCCACAAGCACTCGGTGCTCTCGTACGAGTACTTTGTGCAGTCCGAGGCCGTGAGCTGGCTCGTCGACGCCGGTGTGGTGCCCAACCGCCGCGCCGGTGCGGCGCTGTTCACGCGTCTCATTGACGACGACATTGTGACCATGAAGCCGGGCAGCGGCTCGCGCCGTGCGTTTTACGTGCTCAGCGAGGACGTCGTTGGTGCGCGGCTCTCGCAGTACGGCCGCGCAATGCACGCCGAGACCAACAAGTGCCAGAACTGCTCGCAGTCGTTTCTCGAGAAGCAGTCGCCGGCGCCGGGCTTTTGCTCCATCGATTGCAAGACCAACGCCGCGTTCAGCCAGGCCGACGCCGCGCGCATCCGGCGCATGGGACTCTGAGCGACGAGCGACTCTATCATTATTTGGACATAATTTATCAAGCCCCCCCCCTCCGACCACACTGAGAGTGCTTAAGAGTGAGAAATGTGCGTGGACATAGACCCCCATATTAGACCGGACGTAAAGTAATATGCATGGTAATACATGTAGTTCATGCTGAGTTCTTGCTGTCATTATTGATATGTTGGAAGGCGCGGCTATGTGGCGACAACGGCCGTGTTCGCCTAGTGTTTCGCTCGCGTTCGCTGAGTGCGCCGCGGCTGTGGCCACTGGCCCATGAGCCAGGCCTCACTGGTGCGCTCTGCTCTGCTGCAAGGCGTCGCGACGACAAGATGGCTCTCGAGAGCACTGCTTGCTGGGGAGTTGAAGCGCTTCTCTTCCGACGCATTTCTACGTCACCCATTGGTGGCTGTGGTCATCCAGTGGCAACGGAATTTGGATGCGCAGCGGACTGGACCATATCAGTACTGTATCGGGATATATTCTTTACCCATACTATGTATGGATAGGAGCTCCTGAAAAAAGATCGCGCATGTTCGTACTGTACTGATCGGTACTGGTCCTGCCGTTACCACACGCCATCATTTTTTAGTACAGTCCAGTTGATTATTCTCTGTCAGCACCATCGCTCAGTGTCACGCAGCCATTCGGTCTCTTGGATGGACTTATCAAACATTGGTTGCGCTGAGTCTGTTTCACATTGTAACAGTTCCATTCTCGTCTCGGCCCGCCCGCCTACCAGATGACACAATCGCCTTTTTTCCTATTCCTTTGGGCGTCTGCCACTTGAAGTGGCCCACTTGAGCTACGCAGGACCAGTGGTGGGTCACCCATTGCAACAAAATCCTCAAAGTCCGCGCCACCACCACCACCCGATCCAACGACTGCCTCGTCTTCTCGAAGTCGTCTGACCCGTGACGACGTCAGCCATTTCCGCTATTGAAGTGCGCGAGTGGATCGTCTGGGCGGCGTCCAGTTAAATCTGATCCAATGGCTGGACAGCGCGTGGTCCCGGTGAATGGCGCCAGGCGCCGAATGAAACACGTTACGACGTCGATGACTGAGGAAAGTCTGCCATGTGTGGTGCAGCGTCTGCCCGCTCCAAACACAGTCAAACACGCGACGGCGTCGATGGCGATGGCGTCTCCTCCATTCAGGGTAGTTTTCGCATATACGTACACCACGCATCAAGGACACCTTCACGAAAAAAGCGCACTACGTGTATATCCGCGTGGCGACTGATTGTCATGATGTCACGGGTGGTTATCAGCCAGTGTCCACTTGGCAGTGTGAATGGCGGCATTGCGCACAGAGAACTGAGGGGTGCATGTTCAGTTCGGCAGCTCATCAGCGCGTCTGATCTCCCACAGAGGACTGGCGTTTTTAGCTTAGAGCAGCGCCATAAACTAACTGCGCAATCAGCGGGGCTGATGATCAGGGCGGAGGAAATTACCTGTACCGACCGACCACCTGTATCAGCGTGGCAACTCGCGACTGCGTAGACACGTCCGCCATTCACATCTCCATCTCTCCATGCAATCTCCAGTCAAGCGCCTTCGAATTCATCCAACAAATTGAAGCGGGTTGATTCTCCAGCCGCATTTTTTTGTGGTGGCACTACCAGTGCTGGTGGTACAGTACAGTATCGGTACGGGTAGTGTCCGGCATCCACATGGATCCTTGAACCGCCACGTCGCACACTCTACCTACAGTTTCGCCGATGAGAGCGTGCGCGAGAGAGAAGCGAACGGAGAAGCGGAATACAAAATACTGTAGAGTACTGTGAGTACTGTGCATGCACCACCAAACAGCGTCAGGCCGACGTCATTGGGCATGTCTCAAGATGAGACTCGCTCTGTATCTTGAGGCTGGGGTGAAAGGCCAAGCGCAACACAGGAATAGTTATACTGTATCTCAGGGTTTGATGAATGATCATCACGTGCACAGGCGGATCCAGCACGGTTCTCTATCTAAGTCATTGCGCAACTCTGGGATACGGATCAAGATTGGGGGGGGGGGGGG